>CAJPIZ010001847.1:0-15268 GCA_905368565.1 Medioppia subpectinata | reverse complement strand
CTTTTTAAATCTATAACAAATTAGTGCATTTTTAGTTCTAACGGAGTGGCGCTTCAATCTACACACTATTTGTTCATCTTCACTGCAGTGGCGTTTCAGTGGTGTTTACTCTACAATTGAGTGGCGATGTATAACACTGTATTTATATCATTACTTTGAGATCAATACAGACGTATGTATGCATAGTGTGTATAGTGGTATAATGATATACACGTGAGGCCTACATGGCTGGATTCTCTGCCAACTTTGGCGCTCAATTTATGTAGACTTCAATCAGTGCTTTACATGCAGTGACGCACACACACTGTAGATACTAATATAAAATGATATAATTTAAGGCATTGTGGCTGACTTTTTAGCCAACATTTTGTGTTCAATGCCTACGCATGTATAGTGTACTCAAGCAGTGTACAGGATTATATGCACAATGCAATCAAAGGCTAAACAATAGATGTTAAATTTGGCTCTCAATGCATTGATAGTGAGTTCTCATTATTAGTTGTTTGTGGGCTAAGTGACAGCCATTTATAAACAAATGCATAACAAATCAAATATGAATTAAAGTGTTGTTATTTTTAAACTACAAATAACTTAAAACATTGTCAAATCCGATATCCTTAATTAATTAAGGATATTGGATTTGAATTAAGAAAAATATGAAAATGTGAAAAATATGAAAAATGAAAAATTTATTGAATAAATTCAAATTTATTGTTTATAATACATTTAATCCAAGTGATAATATTGAGTCGTAAAAACATGTTAACTCGACAACAACTCGAGGATCTGCTAAATGATTAAAGTGCTGAAGACATTGCTAGTGATGAAGATTGTGGAAAAAGAGAAGTCTAAGATCATTCAACAGATACTGAACAAAGCATTGAAAACATTAGTGATGGCAGTGATTGTGATTTATATACTTCAAATATGAGCAAATCGCAATTAACAAAACTAAATCAAATTAATACAATCATTATATAAATTGGGATATACTTAATTAATTAATTAATTAGGCATTCCCTTTCATTTTATTATATAAATATTTCTATTTTATTCATAAATGCTAATCAAACACTTTTAATTTGAAAATAAATGTTCATTAAAATAATAATTGTTTTTAATTAAAAACTTCATAAACTGTATTACCCATTATCGCTCAATTAGCACTGTTTCAATACATCATACATGCGTTTTCATTGAACACAAAATGTTGGCTAAAATGTCTGCCACTATGCCTTAAATGTATAACACATTATATCTATATCTACAGTGTGCGCGAGTCACTGCATATAGGGCTATGACTAGTGTGACCAACTCTGTATTAGACAATAGTGTACAAACTGATAAAATTGAGGGTAAAATAGTGTACAAATAGTGTACACATTATCTATGGTCAATTAATACAAATCCCATTATATTAGTCACAAATTAATACAAATCTCATTATATTAGTCACACATTAATATCCAATTAATACAAATCTCATTATATTAGTCACACATTAATATCCTAATATCATTTTATTATATAAATATTTTTATTTTATTCATCAATGCTAATCACACTTTTAATTTGAAAATAAATGTTCATTAAAATAATAATTAATAATTGTTTTTAATTAAAAACTTCATAAACTGTATTACCCATTATTGCTCAATTAGCACTGTTTCAATAGACCATACATGCGTTTGCATTGAACACAAAATGTTGGCTAAAAAGTCTGCCAATATGCCTTAAATGTATAACACATTATATCTATATCTACAGTGTATGTGCGTCACTGCATGTAAAGCACTGATTGAAGTCTACATAAATTGAGCGCCAAAGTTGGCAGAGAATCCAGCCAAGTAGGCCTAATGTGTATATCATTATACCACTATACACACTATGCATACATACGTCTGTATTGATCTCTATGCTATCTATTTAACTGCCATCTACACCCCCTGTAAATCAGGCATAACTGCATTTATTTGTCCTGGCAGGATTTTCAGCCAAGAATGTTTTAGTAAGGAGGGGAATAAGTGTGTAATCGCTAGGTTAAAAGGACTGCATCAAATGTACAGTATATCAAATCAATTTCGGTTCAATTAAGTAAATATGAATTGTAGATTAATTTGTTAATGTACTATTTTTCTGTTGAAATAAAACTATCAATCAAATTGAGTTTATGCACAAAACCATTTTTGTATTTGTTTATGTTTCCAAAAATAATATATTTATAATATATTTTAAATATACAGTATAAATCATATAAAACCAAGGTGATCATGTTTTTGTTTATATAAGGATTTTGCATTATAAGTAATTAACATTTCAACCTTTATAGAATTTTTCTATATTCTACAGTATATAATGATAATGAATATAGAGAATATTCCATATTCAAATTTTATTTACATTTTTATAATAATAGTTTAATTTTAAATATTATTTATTAATTTGTGACAATGGATATTTGATCTGAACTAAAATTAATCTTTATGTATTGCAAACTCTCAGGACATGTATATTTTGGACTCAGTCTTAATGAAAGAATGAATATAATGACAAAAATGTCACAATTTATGTTGAATTTACTATTCATTGTTTTAATGTTCTATCAATTTATTTACGACATTCAAAATAATGTCACTAATTCCTGGACCTATGGTATCGATCCCTTAAAATCAAAATTATTATATATATTAAGCATTATGGGAGCACTTGGTTATTCAATACAATCTATTATTGTATGTATTTTTTATGGTATAACAAAAGGAAAATTATGGATTTATTTAAAGCACCGGAATATACATTGATTGCCACAAAAACTGAGTACAGAATCGGTTTATTTGTATGTATTTTAACACTATTTATTGTGTTAATCACAGAATTTACATTTAATATATTTTACTTTAATTATTATTTAATTCATATACAATTTCATTATAACACACATGTATTGAAACAAATTATATTTTTTCTTGGATCCAACACTCAATGTATTCTCTTTTTATTAATTGCTTACAAATGCTGTTTAATATCACAACAATTTAAATATTTAACACTAAAAATACCACAATTAAACATTCAAATCATTTATAAAAAAGCGATTGACCTAAACATTTTAATCAATAGGTTTAATAAGGTATTTTCATTATATTTACTAATTCTATTTATTTTTAATAGTGTTAGAAGTGTTTCAAGTTTAACCGCATTGTTTTTGGGCCCAAAAATTATTTTATCATTTAGTTTGGGTGCACTCTTTGAAAGTTTTGTTATGTGTATTAGTATAACAATTGTATGTAATCTAATCCCAAATTCATATAACAAATTTTTGAGTGAATTACAGTTATTTTATGCTAAAAATAATAATTAAATGAACGAAAATTTAAATTATTTAATACTATTAAAAGAAATGCGAAATGAATTTTATTTAACGGCTTATGGTTTGTATAAAATTGATTTCAAAACATTGATCTCATGTTTGTCTCTAATTCTCACATATTCTGTAATTTTAATTCAAACTAATTTATAACTTATTACAAAAACGTAAACATAATTAAATATTTGTGTTATAAGTTATAACCTATTATTTATTTAAAGTTTCCAATAATTATTTAAATCTTTATAGTTAGCATGACTATTAATCAATTTAGTACTATGTAATTATGTAAACACATAAATTTTTTATAAAGTTGTTATTGTTGTAAATGTAAATTTGTAGAGATTTATGTTATAGATTTACAAATTGTGTCAAAACAAACAATGTACGAATTTATGTTAAAATACAAATGTCACTCAATCATATATAGTTGACACATAAACACATTCTTATATATCAATATTTAATTAGCAAGCATAATTAACTAGCAAGCATAATGCCCGTTTAAAACTGGCGCGTTTACTTATTTTAGCCAATCGTTTGACATTTGGATACAGTTCGTACACAGACACTGTTTCCCACACCCACCCACTCCTTCTACTCCCCTCTATGTGTTTCCAATGCATATTGTAAGTCCCCACCCCTTATAAATGTAACGTTTAGCGTATAACATTATGCGTGATCTCGATGCACTTGTCTTATAATACTGATTATAATTTAACAATTCATAAAACATCAAGGTAACAAGGTTTTTGTTTCCATAAAGACTTCAACACCACAAATATTAATAATTTTGTTAACATTATACATTATTATTATTATATATTCTACATTTTATTAAAGATAGCTTAATATTAAATGTTATTTATTAATTTGCGACAATGGATACTCAAAGAGGACTAAAACTAATTATAATGTATTGCAAACTTTCAGGACATGTATATTTTGGACACAGTTTTAACGACAGAATGAATATAAAAACAAGAATTTTACAAATTATTTTGAATTTATTATTCATTGTTTTAATGTTTTATCAATTTATTTACGACATTCAATACCATATTATAAATTCATCCGCCTATGGTATCGATTCCTCGAAATCAAAACTTTTATTTATATTAAACATTTTGGGAGCATTTGGTTACTCTACACAATGTATTGTTGTCTGTATTTTCTTATGGTATAACGAAAGGAAGATTTTGGACTCATTTATAGCACCGGAATATCACTCAATTACCACAAAAACTGAATACAAAATCGGATTATTTATATGTATTTCAACACTATTTATTGTAGTAATATCAGAATTCTTATTTGATCTATTTTACCTTAATTATCTTTTAATTAATATGCCATTTGACTATCGCATACATGTTATAAATTTAATTATATTTTTTATTGAATCCAACGCACAATTTATTCCCATTTCGTTAATTGCATATAAATGTTGTCTAATATCACAACAATTAAAACACTTAACACTAAAAATACCGCATTTAAACATTAAACACATTTATCAAAGAGTTATTAACTTAAATGTTTTAATTAATAAATTTGATGAAATATTTTCATTATATTTATTATTTATTTTTATTTGTACCTGTATTAGAAGTATTTCTAAAATTACATTATTAATGGGCCCAAAAAATAGTGTACCGGTTAGTGCCGGTGCTATAATTGAATGTTTAGTTACGTTTATTAGTATAACAATAGTTTGTCATCTAATTCCCAATTCATATAATAAGTTCTTACGTGAATTACAAGTATATTATGCTAGAAATAACATTCAAATGCACGAAAATATAATTTTATTGCAATTAAAAGAAATGCGAAATGAATTTTATTTAACGGCTTATGGTTTGTATAAAATTGATTTCAAAACATTGATCTCATGTTTGTCTCTAATTCTCACGTATTCTATAATTCTCATACAAACCAATGCATAATTATATTTTAAAAATTTGACAAAGTCAAATGTAAATTCTACTAAAATATTGCTTTTATTTCATATATCTTTCTGTAAAAAGCATTGGTTGAGTAAATGCTCCTTACATTGTATAGTAAGCAATTTGATTTATTATTAATTTTCGATACTTATAATTTTACCACAAACCCTTTTATATGTTACCAACGATGTTAGCAAGACTAATTTTATAAAAACATATTTTATTGTTTTCTATATATAAGTTTCACTATAGTATATATTAATGTTACTATTAAATTATGTGCTAATATTATGCAATCAATTATATCTAAGCATTCATTGTTTATATCTAGTACATACCACTGACTTTCATTGCACTAAATCACTAATTAAACAATTGAACCATTTTTATATTATAATTAAATTACAATTATGTAGTTTAATAATTTTATATATTATGAATAAATTTATATAATTAGATTAATATACAGTAAATGAACAATGTAAATTAAATGTGTGCATATTTTTTAATTTGGTTATATTAATTACAAATAAATATAAAATACTACGTTTAATACAATGTTAGCTTTTATAATAAATAATTGTCAAATTGAGAAATGTATAATTAACTACTTGCAAAAATATAATATATTTTTATAAAATATATCATATTATGATTTACATAATATTGATTTTAAAACATTAATTACAATAATTACAATAATTAATAAAATAATATAAATGTCATAATTAACATTAAAAATGACTATTTATATCATATACGTCATAAATGTATTATATCAATACATTATTAACTAGATTATAAATATAATAATTTGACTATTTAAGTGTAGACGAACAATTAAAAGATGAGTAAACATTAACATTGAAATTATATAATGCATGCACTCAAATAAAAACGCTAAAATAGATAAACTGTAACCAAAACATAACATATAAAACACATCAAACATAGTGTCCAACGATAACGCATTGTAATCAACGATAGGGTCGTCGATAGAGAATAACGTCTCGATATAATGTCTGTCATCTAATAATACATTTTGAATCCACTTTTGATACAATCCCGACTCTCGGCTCACTTTAATGCTATATTTAAAATAAAATAAAAATAATCTTATTTTAATTAAATATGATTTTCCAGAATGTCAACACTTGCACATAATTTAATCCGCGTTTAATCCACGGCTCGGAGTAATCGCTAACAAAAACAAAGTACGGCTCCATATCCTCGGATTTGTCAGAAATGTGCCACAAATTTCTGCTATAATTTCTATGTTTATAGAAAGTAATTATGATATGAGTGAGCACTAGTTTCGGGTAAACCAATACATATGTGCCGTTTGTAAGACCGATATATCCCTCATCTCTGAATATGTCTTTCAGAGCAGTCTTATAGAAAAAATACTGAAATGGTATGAGTTTATCGCTTATACCGAGTTTGTCGGCCGACAGTGCGATAGAGCTGTCAAATCGGGTCATAATCTTCATATCCGGCCGGAGTTTGGCCAACGAGTCGTACTTCACGACCGGTACGGCTCTCACCATATAATCCAATAGATTGGCTGTGAATAGTGTGGAGAAGATTAGTGCCGACATTAACCAAAAACCAGCCAAAGATTGATGTCTAGATTTCTTAAGAAAACTTTGCGTCGATTTTCCAAACAATACAATAAAATAATTGTAAATGTATTGATAATAATCGCTAATCGATAGACATTTTGCTGAGATTAGTGTTATGACGAATAGCATAACGAAGAGCACAATCCATACTTTTAGGGTAAACGCCTTAAAGTAGCCAAAGGGTTGAATAGTGCCCGGGCGGGTGATGCCTATAAAAGAGTCCACTTCGTAGAAATCAATGCAGTCGCTAAATGAGTATGGTCGGTTCAACAATTCAAAAATAGGCATATGTTTAAAGTATACGCTGGCGGGCGACGGCCACAATATAATATCCCGCTCTTTGCTATACAACTCCATAGTGGGCTTTTGGTCTGTTAATGGCTGAAACTTTACCCTAATGTCAAGTATTTTGTTTTATAAGAGATACCAACAGTATAAATGCACACACTTACATTGCTCTGAGCGTTTTGGCCATTTCGACAATCATGGTGATAAGCAAACCACAAACTATATGTATTGATTTGTGATCAGTTTCGCTATATGTAAAATTATTTTTAACAATTACTAAATCAATGTTAAGTATTAAATGCATACAAATATGAGACATAGGGTTGTTTAATAATTGGTTGGACAATAAACGAGCGATTATCCTTTATATGATCGGTGAATTGCATATAATATCTATCATCATATGTTATGCACTGATTAAAATACATGATAAATATTTTAATTTGATTTTTTTGATAAAAAGTATATATATTTTAATGTAAATTATTTGAAATAAATTTTTATTTTAATAATATTATTCCATACAAAGACTGAATGATGTGATATATTTGAAGTACATTTAACAGTACGTTATTCATTTATTGTAAAATGGTAAAATCGATGTAAATTCATAATTTATTTAATAATGGTATCTTAATTTAGATATAATAAAATTTTACTACACTGTACTATACTAATTTTACTATACTATACTAGTTTTACTATATCATTATAATAAATAATTTAAATATTACATAGTGAATAAATTGACATTTCATGTGATCCAAAATATGGTGTACTTAATGTTAGTTTGTTAAACAATTTCTATATAGTATTTCATGTTAAATATTCCCGAGTAAGTTATATACAGTTAAATATCTATCTCAGTATATAAAATCTAATGAGGGACAATTTCTAGTAATTGAATAATTAAAGAATTCATTTGGTTTAAATCTCATTAAAAATAATAACAAAATAATTATATTAGTATAATAATTTAATTTAATAAATAAAATAATATTAATGTTATAACATTAAAAATATGGTAATTTATAATGTATTTCATAAATGTACGATATCAATTCATTATTAACTAGACTAAATTAATATAATCATTAAAGTGCAAATAAACAATTAAAATATTAGTAAACATTAACATTGAAATTATATCATACATGCACTCAAATAAAAACGCTAAAATGGATAAACTGTAACCAAAACATAACATATAAAACACATCAAACAATGTATTCAAAGACAACACATTGTAGTCAACCATCGGGTCGTTGATAGAGAATAACGTCTCGATATAATGTCTGTTATCTATTAATACATTTTGAATCCACTTTTGATACAATCCGGACTCTCGGCTCACTTTAATGCTATATTTATCATTTTAAAAAATAATTTTGATTAAATTAACTATGATTTTAAAAAATCCAAAACACATACACATAATTTAAACCGCGTGTAATCCACGGCTCGGAGTAATCGCTAACAAAAACAAAGTACGGCTCCATATCTCCGGAATCCTCGGAAATGTGCCACAAATTTATGCTATTATTTCCATGTTTATAGAAACTAATTATTTCAAAAGTAAGCACTAGTTTCGGGTAAACCAATACATATTTGCCGTTTGTGAGACCGATATAATTCTCATCCCGAAGAATGTTTTTAAAATCATTGTTATAGAAATAACGCTCAAATGGTATGAGTTTATTGATTATACCGAGTGTTTTGGCCGACTGTGCAATAGAGCTGTCATATCGGGTCATAATTTTCATTTCCGGCCCTATTTTGGCCAACGAGTCGTATTTTACGACCGGTACGGCTCTCGCCATATAATTCAACAGATAGGCAGTGAATATTGTGGAGAGTATTAGTGACGACATTAGCCAAAAACCTACCAAAAATTGTTGTTTGGATTTCTTAAGAAAACTTTGCGTCGATTTTCCAAACAATACAATAAAATAGTTGTAATAATATTGATAATAATCACTAATCGATAGACATTTCGATGAGATTAGTGTTAAGATGAATATCATAACAAAGAGCACAATCCATACTTTTAGCGTAAACGCCTTAAAATAGCTAAAGGGCTGAATGACTCCCGGATGAGTGGTGCCCACGAAACTGTCCACCTCGTAGAAATCAATGCACTCGCTAAATGAATATGATCGATTTACTGATTGAACAATAGGGTTATAGTTGTAGTAAACACTGGCGGTCGACGGCCACAATACAATGTCTCTCTCCATCTCAATCACTTTATTATCCAATTGTTTGGGCATCGGCTGAAACCTTACGCTAATGTGAAATGATTTTGTTTGTTATAAGGCAGCAAACATACCAATAACGCAAACCTACCTTGCTCGCAGTGTTTTGGCCATTTCAACAATCATAGTAATTAGTGGACCACAAACTATATGTGTTGATTTCTTATCTGATTTGCTATATTTAAATCATATTATGTTAAAAATTAATAAATTAATACAATATATAATATAATATTTAATATGCATACAAATGTGAAACATAGGGTTCTTTAATAAATGGTTGTACGGTAAACGAACGATTATCCTTTATATGGTCCGTGTATTTAATATATTTTTCATCATATGTTATGCACTGATTTAAATACATTATAAACATTTTAATTTGACTTTTTTTAAAAATAAAAACTAAATATATTTTGCTGTTATTTATTTGTGATATATTTCCAATTTCAAAAATATTATTTACATTATTCATTTAATAAATTACAATGCTAGAGTAATAATGGTAAAATTCATATAAAATTACAATTATTTAATAATGGTATACCTGTAGTATAATTTTACCATATTCATAAAATCATTTCCATATAAGAAATAATTTAAATATTATACTTTATATTGAAATTGTGAATAAATTGACATTTCATTTGAGCCACAATATGGTAAACATTATGTTATTATTTTGTTACAACGTCTATATTTTATGTTAAATATTCTATAGTAATTTAAATATTTTCATTATTAAGCAAAAGGTATCTTAATATTTGTACATAAATTAATACTACTAATCCGTTTGTATGAAAGATAATACACTGAAGATTGAGGTGAAATTATCAATTAAATGCATGCGAGAAATACATGGTATTTTACGGTATAGGTATTCATACATAAATGATATAATTGATAGACTGTAACCAAAACATAACACATAAAAAACATCAAACAATGTATTCATAGACAACATATTGTAATCAAAGATCGGGTCGTCGATAGAGAATAACGTCTCGATATAATGTCTGTTATCTAATAATACGTTTTCGATCCACTTTTGATATAATCCCGACTCTCGGCTCACTTTAATCCTATATTTATAATTAACAAATAGTTTTAATTAAATCAAATAAATTTTTATAAAATGCAAAACACTTACATATAATTTAAACCGCGTTTAATCCACGGCTCAGAGTAATCGCTAACCAAAACAAAGTACGGCTCAAGACTTTCAAACACTTCTAACTCTTTGGATTTTTGGGAAATATGCCACAAATCTCTGGTATTATTTCTATACCCATAGAAACCAATTATGATAAAAGTAAGCACTAGTTTCGGGTAAACCAATACATATGTGCCGTTTGTGAGACCGATATAATTCTCATCTCTGAGTATGTCTTTCTGAGCCGTCTTAAAGAAATAATATTCAAATGGTTTGAGTTTATCGCTTATACTTCTGTATAAGTCTGTGTCGGCCGGCACTGCGATAGAGCTGTCAGATCGGGTCATAATCTTCATGTCCGGCGAGAGTTTGTCTAACGAGTCGTACTTCACGACCGGTACGGCTCTCGCCATATAATCCAATAGATAGGCAGTGAATAGTGTGGAGAGTATTAGTGCCGACATTAGCCAAAAACCTACCAAAAATTGTTGTCTGGATTTTTTCATAAAATTTTGCGTTGATTTCCCAAATAGTACAATGAAATAGTTATAAAAGTATTCACAATAATCACTAATTGATATACATTTCGATGAAATTAGTGTTAAAACTGATAACATAACAAAGAGGCCAATCCATACTTTTAGGGTAAATGCCTTAAAGTAACCAAAGGGTTGGATAGAGCCCGGGAGGGTAATGCCTATAAACGAGTCCACTTCGTAGAAATCAATGCAGTCGCTAAATGAATACGATCGGTCCACCAATTCAAAAATTGGCTTATATTTAAAGTATACGCTGGCGGTCGACGGCCACAATACAATGTCCCGCTCTTGCCCAATCATCTCCATAGTGGGATATTGGGAGGGCATTGACTGAAACTTTACCCTATTGTAAAATTTTGTTTCATGAGGTACCATAAATATAAATTGCACACACTTACCTTGCTCTAAGCGTTTTGGCCATTTGGACAATCAGTGTGATAAGCAGACCACACACTTTATGTATTGATTTGTGGTTTGTTTCGCTATTTGTTAATTAAATTAAATCAAGTTTACAAATTTATAATCAATAAATTGTTAATAAGTTAATGTGATGTATAAAATGCTTACGAATATGAAATATATGGTTGTTTAACGAGCGGTTGTACTACAAACGATCGATTGTCGATAATATGATCGGTAAAATTCATATAATACCTATCATCATATGTTATGCACTGATTTATATACATTGTTATTATCTAATATATAATTTTAAATAATGATGTTTTGTAAATAAAAATATATTTTTTGTTCTTGTTAGTTATTTGTAATATATTTACAACTTAACAACATTATTATTTCCTAATAAAACTGTAATAAGCTGTATTAAGAAATTCGTGTAACATTATAATAAGTGCACAATTATTAATTAAATCAATATTAATGCTATAGAAATGGCATATAATAAAGCAACCATTTATTTACATAAATTTACCATATTTATAAAAATCATTGTAATATTAAGAAATAATTCAAATATTATTTATTGAATTAAACAACATTTCATTTAAATTACAATATACAGTACTTTATTACATATTTCCCAATTCCTAAATTTTATGCGACATATGCTTAAATCATTTAAATATATTTATTGTTTTTATTAAGATCTAAATAATATATTAAAATAATGTCACAATATTATTTTGTGATACAAATATTTACCAATACCATTATAATGATATTTCATCAAACATATAAATGTATATTATTTGAATTGCAGATATAAACATGTTAATTTGCTATTCATACTGAAATATACAAATTACTATTAAAAATTAATGTAGTGTATAAAATAAATAAATATATTTAAATCAAACAATTTTTTGACAGCCAAAAAACAATTATAAAGTATTTTCACTTATTAGCAAATAATTGTTTCATCATCATAAAAAACATTATTAATAGTTGCTATAATATAAATTAAATTGAACAATTGAACAACATTATTTTTAATAGAACAAACATTTTCTTATTTTTCTGACATATAATTGTATACCACGATCGGTTTTGTTGATTACATTATAATATTACATTAAGACAATACAGTGACCATATAGTGAAGTTATATTTATTTTAAATATTTAAAATGTTTACCAAATATTATTAAATAAAATATATTTTGTAAATACAATTTTTAAAAATGAATAAATTATTTTGTTTTGCATAATAAAAAATCATAGAAAAACGTATTATTATTAGATTTAAATTTAGTTAGCGTTTCATTAAATTTTTGATCATTTTCAGTAATTATATGTTTGCCGACTGACCAGTGGTCGTAGTCTTTAAGTATTTCATCACTTGTCGGTCGATTTGTCGGTATAAACGCCACCATTGATCCAATGGTTTCGTAAAATTTTATAAAACATGCTGGAAATGTGGCCACACTGTATATTTGAATTGGGTTTTCACTATTTAGTTAATATTTAATTAATTAATTAAATGGATTAAGTTTATTATTGTATTATCTAAAATGATATAATAGCATACATGTCAAATAAGCCAAACACGTGCTGTGAAATCACTCCCAGGCTATAGATATCGGCTTTCGTGGTGTAGCGGCGCTGATGTACTTCTGGGGCCACAAACTCTAATGTCCCGACTTTCTCGGTGTGGCTCATGGATGGCATATCGTGTTCAGTGGCCAAACCAAAGTCACACAATTTTAGCCATCGATTAGACCTTATATTGTGTTCAATTAAAATATTGTCGGGTTTGAGATCCCGATGAATGACCGGAGGTTTGGATTCGTGTAAATACTGCACACATTGTAAGAGCTCTTTGAATATTTCGCACGAAATAAAATATTCAAATACTTTCATCTCTTCTTCCGGTTGTCGACCAAAGACTAAGTGTTTGTTTTTAAGTAAACTTTTAAGACTTTGAGAGCAATACTCCATTTGAATGTACAGATGATTACACTCAAGCCATGAGTTGTAATATTTTACTATTAAATCTGAGTCTAGTTTTGCTAGATTTTTCACTTCTTTCAAAATTGTTTGTTTCTTTTCTTCGCTAAAATCTTTAAAATTATTGAAATTAAATAATAAAATATTTATTAAACTTTTATTAAATAAAAATAAAATCAACAAATATTTACCTCCAAATTGTACTTTTTTAACGGCATATATCTTATCATCCAATCTATGCCTCACTTTAAACACTGTCCCAAAACCACCCGAACCTATGGTTGATATCTCAACGAATTGTTGCTTATAATTACCATCACTGGACTTATCATTTTGATTCTCACAATCAGATGGTTTTTTATTGCAATCATTCAATTTTGTCAAATCAATTGTTTTATGAGTAATTTGCCATTTATTAACATAAAGATCAACAAAATTATTATAATTAGTTTCTACCAAATCGTGATATTTTGTTATAATCCATGTCTTATCGTTCAGCAAAACTACTATGAAATCACTCGCAGGATATGCTGGCAATTGTTGTAATTGTTGAAAACGATGTTCACATAGTATTTGTTTGGGAATCTTCTCAACCGTTTCGGTGCTATAAATAATTTCATCTTTTTCCTCATTTTCCATATGTTGATAATGTTTGCCACAAAAGTATAGACAACCGTTTGATGTGAGAAAATACGTGCCTTTTAAACTACAAGCGATTTCCTTAACATCAGTTATACTGGGTATCAGTTGGGGTACAAATACTTTGGTATTATTATCGGTTATATTGTGTCCCAATTCGTAGCCACTATTGTCGCCCCAACTGAAGACCTGACCATCGGTTGTAATGGCAAACGAAGAATAATAGTAACAACAAATGGATCGTATTTTTTTATTATCGGCAAATTTCACCTCAACTATTGACCAGAAAAATCTAAATATACTACCGCAACCAATTTGCCATGATCGATTCGAACCCCAGCCATATACCCGGCCATCACCGGTTAGGGCCAGTGCGTGCACTTTGCCACAACTGATTTGCACAATATTTCTATCAATATCTGCTATTATCTCCGGTAATTCCCAGTTTTGTTTAAACGGGTTGAATAATGCACTTTGTAGACTGCCCCGAGCCAATTGACCGAACCCGTTATTACCAAAACCGTATATTATGTTCATATTGTTTACAGCAAATACAAAATCCCATCCATTGACAAAGTATTGTATGTTTTGTTGGCATAATTGTGGTATCAGTTCGGGTGATACTACGGGAGTGTTGTGTCCAAAACCCAGACATCCCATAAAATTATTGCCAAAACCATAGACCATATCACCTGAAGTGATAAACAATATATTATACTTTCCTTCCCAGTCATAGAAAATATGTAATATTATAATATTTTCTTTGATATCTATGGGAATATCATTACAATTTTCAAGCATCGCTAATAATTCACTCATGTTTAACAAATTATAAAGAAATATGTTTCATTAAATGGCAAGATTGAATGCGCATGAAATAATGAACAAAGCAAAGCAAAATTATTGTAATACTTTAATATTTAATATAGGGTGGAGATTAATCGACTATACTAAAGTAAACTCGAATATCTCAAAATATATTTGGTCTAGAAATTCAAATGATATATTAAAATACTCATCAACTGCGGGAGTTTTTGTTATGATATGGTCA
>CAJPIZ010001844.1:0-15272 GCA_905368565.1 Medioppia subpectinata | reverse complement strand
GATTTCTTTTGATTTCTTATTTTATAATTTAATTAAAAGCAGTTAAAAGAGTTTGATTTTGTAGTAATTTATATATTTTTTCTGTTAAATGGTTTGTAAATGATTAGAAAATTGTGGTTAATTTGTTTAAAGAGTGATAATCTTATGGTCTTTTGGACTAAAGATATTGAAGTAAAGACATAAAGAAATAGATAATATTATCTGTATTTTTAATGCAATGCTTTTCATGTCTTTGCGATGGTTTGATCTGATGGTCAGATCATTATCTCATATTTAAGTCGAAAACCGTTAAGTAATTACAAATTCCGTTATAAATTACAACAAATTTAAATTCAAATTAATTGTATTTACGCTAAAAATAGACTTCACGTGATTTAATAGAGATATAAAATATAAATACTTTTCTGCGAATAATTGCTATTTAAAAGTGAATTTAAGAGATATTTTAGCGATAAAAATGTTGAGAATTGTCTTAATAAGTGTATTGTGTGGATGTGTTGTCACATTCACCGTCATTGATAATATCGACCAAATGGAGCAAATGTTTGTCGAACCGCCTTTAGGTGATTGTCTAATACAAGACTACACTAAACCCGTCGTCAAAACACATTTGGTTTCTAACAAAACTAAGTTAAGGCTCGAGTGCTTTAATCTCTGGTCAGAAATACATATTTGATTCGTGTATTAAACAAATATTTAAAATTTCTCTATTATTTAAAGTCCTAATCAGACGGAATCTAAGGACAATCTATGGGTGCAAAGAATCCAACAAAAACCCAACTTATCTTCAATTTGTAAAACTAATATTAACAACGATTTGTCACTCGATATCACAATCAATGATGAAAGCGATAGCTCTACTTATTATTGTATCCACGAATCGCATATCTATGCCATCCATGATATTAGTGTCCGCAAAAATGAGTTGTTTAACATAAGATTATTAACTAAAAGCAGTGATATTGGAGGCAATTATAGTGAGATAATTAATGGTACGATCGAGGCATTCATTGAATGGTCAAATTGGAGCGCTTGTAATCGATGTCCAGTTGGTCTCAAGAAAAGAGTTGGCATTTGTAAACTTAAAGTAATTATAAACTTGGTTTCACTATTTCTAATTTCAATTATGCATAACTAATAGTTTTTCCCATTTATAGAGACATTCAAACAATTTGACCAATATTTCAATACTTGACAACGATTTTAGAGACGCGGGTATTCCCTGTCGTTCTTCAGGTTTGCCCGAAAGTATTGCAAATGATAAGACAATTAGCGGAAAACAATCTCAGATCGTGTACTCGGTTTGTGGCAACGATTGTCCCGAAGTTGACAAAAATGAAACATTAAATAAGGCATCAAAAAAGGTTTTCACTAAAGAAAGGTTGAAGACAACAATAAAAAGTGGTTATAAAATGATGAGAATGTTTTACGTGGTTTCCGCTTATATTGGCGACAAAGCAGTCATCTCTTGCAATAAGTATTATATTTGTTATTAAATATTTAGATGTTTTCTTATTTAAAATGTCCACATAAATCAATTACATTTAGGGCTCATAACGAATCAAACCATTACGTGTGGTTCAATGGATCGTCAAAACTTGATATATCTTCATATTATTTCATGAATCCGTTGAAAATTCACGACAAAACCAAAGGAAGAGTTAAAATTGATTTTATGAATAACATTGTCATAAACTTTGTCCTTAAAGACGACATAAGAATATTTCAGTTAATTATTATTGCATTTTAAATATCATTAAATATGAACTAATTTTGTGTTTTATATGAAAAATAGATGCAAAGATCCGATAAAAAATGTAACCATTTCTGTCACTCGACTCGTTGTTAAGTCTAAAGTAAGAGAAGTTACGCTTTGGGCGCATATTAAATATGAACTAATTTTGTGTTTTATATGAAAAATAGATGCAAAGATCCGATAAAAAATGTAACCATTTCTGTCACTCGACTCGTTGTTAAGTCTAAAGTAAGAGAAGTTACGCTTTGGGCGCAGTTTAAGGGAAATTTTGTCGCATTTCTTATATTTTTAACAATAATTATATTTGGTTTTTCAATTTGGAATAATCGGAATCTAAAGACTAAGTTATAGGAAAAACAAAATGATATATTTGTTTAAAACACATCTAAATTATATATACATTATAACATATATTAATACAAATTATAACAAAAAACAAAATACTATTCATTATAAATACAAAATAAATATGTTTTAAAAGTAAAGAAGTTGAGCCACTTAGCATGGTCAAAAAGCCCACAATTTTATATTACAAAATAAAAAATTTCAACCATAATTGTGCACAGAATAGTGTGGTTTATAGGATCTTCGGCCCCATTATTGTATGGACAATGATCAATTTATTGGACTAATGTTAATCTATTCCTAATCCTAACCCGAATTGTGGTTAACGTATAGCATTATACTCAGCGACTCCTTACAGCGTGTAGTTTTATTTGATTACAAAAAAGCCCAATTGCAGGCATTTATTAACATTTCTGTGGTTTTTGTACTTTGTTTGGAGAAAAGAAGTATTAATAAATGATTTAAAGTTTTTCAAGAAATGAGACAAAAATATATACATTTGTGAAACGAGTCGATTAAAGATATGATGGCATACTCTGACACGTTGTGGTACTGTTTGATGTATAATAACTATGCATATAATGTATCAAATGTTCAGAGAATCTAAAAAACACTGATTTCATGGCAACTATAAAAAGTACAATTTATAGGTCCGCTCACTATAATAGGCCTGCGAACCAATACACTGGCATTTGGCGAATATAAAAGTTATACAACATTGAAAAGTGTGTCAAAACTTTGACAAAATTTTATTTATAAATTATGTATCATTAGATGAAATGAATGAATATTTGATAACAATAAACGCACAGAATATTAAATCCAAAGACTTTCTGAATATTAATATTAGATTGAAAAATATTGTATTAAAACGAGTACACAATTGAACTAAAAATGAATTTAAACTATATTTCAGTCAATTGTCAAAATTATGTTTATTCTTATACATAACCTCATATTTACAATATTGTAATCTATATAGCAATCAATACAAATGAAAAATATTAATATAGAATTAGTCAATCATTCATAATTAACAATTAAATATAATAAAAACTAAAAAAAATATATTAAATTAATTAAATTATTAGAGAAACTAAAAAAATTTCAAAACAAAAGTAATTAAAAATTCTGTGTCCATTTTTTATGAGATTTATAACTTGAGATTAAGTCTATTATTTGATTAAAATTGTCAAATTTTGCTTAAATAACAGATTTATTTATACATAAAAAATAAAAGTTTAAGGAAACGAATGAAAATGTTATTTATTATTAAATTTAAAGTTAAGATTTGGTCGACTAATTGATAAAATTATTTCTGGCGATTGCCTTAATCTCAACCAAAATTGATTACATAATTCTGCAATTAATGCAAAACAAAATTATAATAACCAGAAAAGGTATCAATAAAATCATATCCTAATCAATCAATTAAGAAAATTACACGAAAATACTCTATAATTAATTGTTAGCAAACTCTCTGTCAAAATAAAATAAAACACATTGTAATGAACGAAATGAATTGAGAAAAAGTGAGGACTAGTTGTGTATTGTATTGCGAGGGTTGGGGTATAAGGTTTTGGGGAACAGAGATACGGTTCGATGGGCTCTCAATTAGCGACTAAAACGTGAATTTCTAGAACTTTGTTCACAAGTTTGCAAAAACTTTGCATTTGTTTATTGTATTTCCAAACATAACTCATTTGGTTTGCTGTCCAAAACATAACTGTATTTTTTCATTATATAATACAGTGGTTTAGTTTTGTTTCTTATTTTTCAAGTTTTATATTAAAATATAGTATCAAAACGATTATTATGTCCGCAAAAATATCTAAACAATGACTTCCATATAAAATAATATTATTAAAAATTTTTTAATTTTATTAATTTGCTTACATTAAATCAATCAACGCTTCTGTTAACGTAGTTTTATATTTAAAAAAGTTTTAATTAAGTTTTTAAAAAGTATGAATGTAATTTTAAAGTGCTTCAATTCAAAATACCTCGTGGATTAACGTAAGTCTAATACAATAAAATTAAATCTACATTTATTTTATATTTATCATAAAGTATTTTATTTTATTTTTTCTTTGCTAAAAACTTTCTCCTATTTCCATGTTTTAATTTAAACCCAATTTTAAATAAATTGTAATAATTTTACATTATATTTATGCGCTAAATATTGCATAAATCAATACATTATATCATACATTACATGTATATCACGTTATGCTGAAGTCATAACCCATTGGATTCATTATTCACAATTAGCTGATAATTATTGAATTACAATATTGTATAACTTATAAGTTGTAACACATTTTGCTTTCATAGCAACACTTATTATTATTAATGAAGTCTTACTTCAATTTGTCAAATGTTAGAATCTTTTATTTCTTGTTTAAAATGTATTGTCTTTATAATTAGATATCTATTTTAAAGATCACTACAAATGAATTAACATATAATGAAGTGATTTTACAAAATTAATATTTCAAATAATAATTATTATATAAAAATGTCAATAAAATTTGTTCAATTAAAAATTGCAGTTAAAATTTCATTTTGAATTTTCGAAATTATTGTAAATGCAGTTTAGATTTAATTTTTAAAAATAATTAAATGCTAAACATGTCTATAAATCTGAAGGAAATGACCAGAAATTGATATAAAACTAAATATATTTATTCAACTAATTAATACATTATTTGCATATTATTATTAAAATTACAAAGCTCTATTAAATAGTTAATAATTGTTATAAATATATGGGTTAGTATTATTGGCTTTAAATTAGTCAATAATATTAAACCCAAAGTAAGTCAGAAGTTTGTGCAAAACTTCTGACTATAATTCTTATGTAAATGAAATTATTTGAAAAGATTTTTACCTTATTTTAAAACTTCCTTATCATTTAATAATTGCATTCATATCTCACTATTTATATTGAGATCAAAGAACCATATAATATATATTGAGAATATTGTTGATTGAATATTTATTACAATTTTATGGCTTTATTAACAATAATAGCATTAAATCGATGTTTAAAATACTGTGTAAAATGTTTAATATATTGGTTACGCAATGAGATAAATGACCGAAATTTCTAATATAACACTCTTTTAGATAACTTCCGACACAAGGGTTTAAGAATTGTATTATTTTTGTGACAAAAGTTAGCGAAACAGAAAGAAGTGGTGTTTTATTTATAATGAAATTTTCTTTTTATTATTATATTGAATCCAATGAACAAAAGTTTTCCACAAAAAATCCTTTACTTATTTATTGAATTACTATTTTTTCAAGGATTTTAAACTATTTACGGAAATGGGTTTTCAAACGATTGATTGAATTGAATGTCTATTTATTTAATGTGTTAATGTGTTAATGTATTAACGTTCATTTGATTCAAGTTTTAAGCATTTGTTTTCTTTTATTAAATTATAGTTTCTTTGAGACGAATTGGTATCGAAATAATGGAGATATCATTTGTTATAATTGAATGATTGGTTTATTCAATATTTGCAATAATACTAGAATGGCTTCAAATCTAAAAATAATGTCGTTAATCATTATGTGGTTTGTCATCTGCAACACAGGTATCGTTTGCTTCAATTCATTTGGATATTATGTCCAAATCATTAGAGAAGACATTCAATTATTTAACACAAAAACACAGAATTTCACACAATTTTGAACAATAAAAACGATTAGTGCATTGCTTTGGCTTTAATTTCACTTTAAATTACATAAAAAATAGTTTATTATTAGAAATTTTAAAAAAGACAAAAAGATTTCTCTAAATTGCTTTCACTCTATATTTAGGACTTTGTTGAAGAAAATTGTGTCTTTAAACCAATTTTATTTAAAAATATAGTTTAAAACATTTTAATGATTATAACAATTATAAAATATAATTATTTTGTAAACTTTTTGTTTATTGTATACAAAATCCTTTTTCAAAAATATGTAACACAAAAATCAATAATTATAATGTTTTTTCACTTTGAAATCAATGTGTCCTTCAAAATGAAAATTACATTAATTATGAATTAAAACAATTTAATTAATTGTCTTTTTTGTTACAAACAGTTTTTAAGACTAACGCTTTTGAGACATACGATGAAACGGATCAGTTGGCAGAAGAATCCACTGAGGAATACGACGACAAAGGACACGACGATGAGGTGCTAATCATTAAATTGAAACATTAAGTGTTGTTAATTAAATCTTTGATTATTCATATAATCATTGGAGTGAATATATAGTTAGCAATAATAAAAAGGGCCGTTAATTGTTGGTAAAGAAATAGCCATTAAATTGAATGAAATTAATTGAATTCTAGCCATAAGTGGGACTCGTCTGCAAATTCTTGAACAGGAATTCTCTTGAATTACAAATTCAATTGCATTTTAAAGTTAATTAAAGTTAAGTCTGTATTGAAATGGAGCGAAATGTGAGACAATTACCAGCATTAGAGGTGACGGCACTCTATAACTGGCATAATCTCGTAGTGTTGAGCACACCCTTGAAATGACATACAATTGATTTGCGCAATGCATTTGTCACGGCTGACCCATTTCTGGCCACCCCTTACATACATATACCCCTATATATCGAGACTATATAACTATATATAATATTCTCATCGTTTTGAAACTCTCGCTCACAAATATAGTTAAGATTTGTTTAGTGTTTTTGGCATAAATGTAAACATAAACTAATGATAATAACAATTGTCTACCAATAATGTTGAGAAGTGTTGTTATATAAGATTTTTTAGGCGAAAATAGTTTCGAGTCGTAAGAGTTAGCGTTAGTTGCGGTCTCTTTACCGGTTTAATCATCACATTTGGCTTACTTTTAGGCTCCGTATGAATGAAATAGAGTTTATATACACTGTTTATAATGGCTCTCGATATTTAAATAAAGCACAGATTTTTTATTTAATATCACATGTATTTATGCATTCATTCCTTAATTTAATACATATTTAAATAATCATTAAAATATGTTGTTTTTCTTATGTAAACTATAATTCACTATAATTTTACGCAAATTATTCATAAGATATATAATTTGTATTTTATTTGTTGTTTTATTAATGATTATATTTCTATAAAGACAACCACAATGACTATTGATGTGAATTATGATAATCTCGATGTCAAGACAAATGCGCCCAAAGAGAAGAGATTAGCCAAAGAGTCCGCCGACGACGACGAAGAGGACGAGACCTCAGATCCACTCCAAAAAATTTTGCCAAAAGTTAAATTCAATTGCAAAGGAAAGTCGGAGGGATATTATGCCGACAACGAGTTCTGTGAAGTGTTTCACTATTGCAAAGTAATTATGCATTCAAATTAAAACATAAGTCCATTAATAAATTCATATAAAGTATACTTTACAGTAATTACAGACAAATTAAAATCAAATGTTCACAAAAATTATAAATTTTTAACCAGATTTTGAACTTTTCGAGAGTAAAACACATTTCAGACATACATTGAAAAAAGTGCTTTAGTTTTTGGTTGAGTCCCATATTTGTTGAATATAGAGCTCACGATTCAAAACTCATACACCATTTCTATCACCAGTTCATCACTTAATTATTATTTGAGTTCTGGTTTTAGATTACATTAAATTTAGTTTATTATTTCCATAAAAATCACAACTTTTTTCATGTTGAATCATTTTATTATCATTATTATTGTTACTTAAAACTCAATTATTAAAATTATTCCTATCATTATTTACACATTTTTGTAATCAAACAGACAAATGGTTTTCGCTTCACATTTATGTGTCCGCAAGAAACTTATTATAACACAAAACTGATGGCTTGTGAATTCAATTCAAGCGTCAGTTTATGCAAACATCAGATTAATCTCAAAATTAATAACACGATTAATAGGATTGTGAATACAAACCAAGACATAGGCATTAAGCCGAGTGCCGGACAACAAATTGAAGTGTTTGAAAAGCCTACGACCAGTACTGAAAAGTTAGACCCAATTACGACCTCCACTACTACTGTGAGCACCACTACTACGACAGTGACGGCCGATCCCTATCTCACCAAAAGACGGACAACACATAGACCGAGATCTACTTCAAAGCCCAGAGTATTTACTAAACCACCGGTTGTTAAGACTCCGCAGAAAACTGAGATTTTAAATACAAATGAGAAACAAAATGAAACATCAGATGAAGGATCAAAACCGACCGAAACTCTAGCGATACTTCCCTTTAGAGGATTTGGTAGACATAACAGAACCAGAAATCGTAAAACTAATAAAAATAAAACAATTTCACAATTAACCAAAAATAATACAAATACTGCACATAAAACTGATGAACAATTGCCTATTATTGCAAATGATTCTCAAACTTCTTTTGAAAATTTAACACAGAATAGTGAAAGAATTGCCGAAACTGGGGATCAGATTACTAACACATATAGACGTCAATTGATAAACAATTTAAATCGACGAAATAGTTATAAGACTCGGAGTCGGACCACAACCACAGCGGCTCCGAGTCTAATACGGCCGACCACTAATGCGCCGACAACTGTCCCGCCCTATGATTTCTTTCAGCTAATAGACTCGGAAAATAGATTTCAAACAAATCCTGATTTATATTCACTTTCTTCCCAACAAAATCATGACAATAAACAAACTAAGAACCGAAAGCCTCCGGTTTTAACTCAAAATTATTTTAATACAATATTTCATATACCAAACAATGAAACGATGGAAAGTGAGCCCAATGTTAGAGAGACATCAAATGCTGAAATTCAAAATCAACCCAACAGTGAATCGTTCGCTGAATTGCCATCATTTTTATCCAAAGAAGTGCAAAATGAAGAGTTCTTAGATTTGAATCCATTCAATAGAGCGCCTGTTTTTGACAATTTTTTTGAAAACCAATCAAAAAAATCAATTAAATTAAGAGTTCCTCAAAACGATGCTATGAAACCATCGGAATCTCAAAGACTGTCATTAAGACAAATGTTTGAAAAATTTAAACAAATGGGAAATAACCAGGAAATGAATCCAAACACAGACACATCTGGCTTATCTGAGGAAGAATTGGATGGACAACAAAGCGAACACAAAGAACAAACGGATGATAACGTTAATAACGAGGGCGATAGTGAAGGCGGCGAACAATTGTTAACAGTTCCTGTATTAGTGCCGACGGGAATGTCCAAGAATTTTATGAAACAAAGTATAGGCACTACTCTATTGAGGCCAACAATGATACCACTATCTGATGGCGGACAGCAAATACCCGCTTATATCTTGCAGTTTCCAAATAATAACAGAAATCATAAGCGGAAACACAATAAACACCGACAGAAACGACAGATATTTGGTTGGAGTTCTTCGCCTTACTATAGAAATTCATACGAAGGACAACAATATCTACCCATGACTTCAGTCGCATCACATGTTTATTCAAATGGCTATCCACTCAATGCCTATCATCAAAGTCCTCACATACATATCGGCGAAAAGCCTGGATTCACGCAATCAGCTCAACAGCAATTGCCTTATTATATGCCTCCGCGACAAACATATTCATCGGTTCCCAATAATTTTATATCCAATAGTTTTGATAATATCTACGATTTGAACGAGTTTTCCGATTTCTATTCAAACAAAAGACCAAATCTAATGATGTCCGCAGATGTCATACCCTATCGTTCAGTATCCCTGAAGAGACCCACATTTAAGAGACCGCCACAGAGGGAGAGAATACCGCAAATGAAAAGGGATGGCAACGACACCACTCTAACCACTCCCATACCCGTCACTGCAGTGCCGGTGTCTCCGCGACCGCACAGATATCCTCTTACAAGACGACCATTTTATGCAATGAATTCAAACCCTTTCTCTGATTTTTCGGAGGATAGCTTAGGAGAAGCCATCAAATTGTTTGATAGCAACGAAGACAATTACCAAGAGTTAAGATCATCGGACTTTGATTCTCAGGCATTATTTCCATTCAATTCTGGGCGAAGTTTTTCAAATTCAGATTTCATACCAATGGCACCCAAATCACGTCCGTTTACGGGAGCTCTCAATAGTAGAGCGTCGGGAGTCGGCAACACATTCTCACAATTGCCTGTCAATACATTTGAACCAAATTACGACACAAATATATATTCAGATAATTTCCCTCCGTTTCCACAATTCGGTGATCCGGACTATAGACTGCCATTCGTTGAAATGCCTGACCAAACACAACGACACTTAGGGTTACGACCAAAACATAACGCAAATTCTGTTAGAAAAGAGTCAGAAAGAAAAGAGGACAACAATATCACGAGTTCTGTCCGCTATTCGACCCCATATTCACCGGAAGTGCTATACATTCCCCAAACGGAGACACAGAAGTCCAATGAGACGGAGAGAAATCCAAATCATAATTACGATACTCAGGACAAAGAGGAGATCCAAACGGCCAGAACCGAAGACTTTCTCCAAGATATTGGTCCCGCGTCTCGGCTCGAGTGGCAGAACCTCGTCGGCAGGTTTAACACACCCAACGCATCGCTCAATCAAATTAAGTTAAAAGAGAATATAAGCGATCAAAAAGTGCAAAATGAGGGCCAAATTCAACAAAATAAATATGTTTCTTATGGCACTCGTCTCACAGCCAGTGATAGTAATAATAATAATTCAACAGTAAGTGTAAAAAGTAGTGTCCGAGTCGTTAGTTCATTACAACCGGAAGCCAGCAATCAAGTGATGATTAGTAAAAAGTTGGGCTCATCTTTGCCCTCATCTGAAGAGTTTACTGATGAGAATTACGGCCCAAACACCGATCAAATCTATAATCCCAGGACATCCGATCGACTCATGCTTTTTAATTATTATAATAATATAAATTTATATAATCCTATGCCTAAAGCACTCAAATCTAAACCAAACTTAACACCATATTCGACACATACACCCACTACTACCACCACTGCTACCACTAAAATCCCTACAACCACTACTACTACTACAACCCCATCGACAACACCCATGAATCCATATACGATGAGATATCCGTCCACTTCTCACTGGTCTATAAGAGACTGGAGCGGACAGTATTACCCCAACCCTACGTCCACCACTCCATCGCCGATAATCACTACTAAACCCTATTATAACTTTGAAATCATTGATTTGAATGAATCCGAAACGACAACTCAAACATCGGTGACAACGACTCCGATCACAATCGATGACATACCGGCGCCGCCCTATGAGACACTATTTGACACCAAAACCAATTCAAATCCAAAGATTTATACATATTCACAGAAAACTCGATCAGATATCTCCCAGTATTTAAATTCATTAAATTTGACGTAAAATTGATTTAACATTTTAATGACTTTTTTGTTTAATTGATAGCAAATCATGCGTTGAATACATTTTAATTAATTGAAATTACTTTTTTGAAAAGTTTTCATAATTTAAATTTGCCTTAAATTTATTGTATAATAATATAAAAAATTTTATTTATATGAATTAATTAAATATTTATCAAAAAATATATTCTAGAGTTTATTATTCTCATACATTTGTATTTTTATTATTTTTAATTGTATTATAATTTATAAACTTGAAAATAAACTTTTCATACAAACCAAACGAGTTTTAATTTGATTAATTATCTACAATATATAACTAAAAATAAAAGTAGTCAATTAATCTGTAATTAATCATGCACTTTGATTGAACTATTTTAAGAAATGTTGCCTATTATATAATATAATCAATGTCATTAGACGTGTAATTAGACATTAAAATTTTATTTAAAAATAAAATGTTCATTATGTTATACAAAAGTTAAATAATAATAAAACAATTGATTGAATGAATATAAAATTATAAGTTGTTATAAATATTAATTATAAGAGAAACAATAGTTGAGAAAATGTTGTCAAACATATTGTGTATTAAATAAGCATAAAATGATAATTACATATGAATTAATCACAAAAGACATGAATTAATTTATTTAATTAAATGCCATATTATAAGAATCAGTGAATAAAATAAATATTAATTGATTAATACATGAAAAATATAATTATTAATTAATAATATTCTTGTTATAAATTATATATGAATTTTATTAACAAATTTAGGTCACAAACAAATGAATTCATTTTACAATAAAAAGCGATATATATTTTCTATAAGTTTATTATTTAGCGATAAAATAACTTAAACCTAATTTTCATTAATAAGTATTTAGTTTTTTTGTGTAATTACATCAATAAAAGATAAATTCTGGCAAAAAAACTTTTATATCAAATAAAAAATAAGAGAAGACATGAATATTATCGTTGGATAAGCAAAAAGGGGGTCATATTTTGTGAGCCTTTTTTAATTAATTACATAAGATTTTTATATCATGAATAAAAACAATATGTATTTTACGATTATTGTATAGAAAAGTATTATTTTTCATTATAATTTCACATTTTAAAACGAATTATAAAAGGATTATGAATATAACATATAATATTGTTTTGAAAATAATTGTTATAATTTATAGTCTTTATAAAAGAAACTCTTTTTCAATTAAAATATAAAGAATTATGTTTTAGTGAATTATTAAATATAAGATTTATAGAGAGTGTCCGGGAATTTGCTGTAATATATTAATGATATTCAAAATTCAAAAGATTATATAAAAGTGAGATTTAAAGTCATATAAGACTATTGCAAACCTTTTTTAATAGTCATATTATCTTAATTTTCTGGTCGATAGGGGTTAACAGTTATGGTAAAAACGGGAAAGATTAGGGTTTGTGTATTAAAATGTAGCTCAAAGATAAGCCAGTTAGTATCCAAATAGTACCTGGTCACTTTCTTATCAAATGATTGAGTCTTATTAGTACTTTCACAAATTAAACATGAAATGTTATATAACTTAATATAACTTATAAGTTATTAAACTACAAAATAATACTTAAATAAAATATATTAAAAATGATTGTTATATTTATTAGTAAATTACAAGCAGTTATTTGTATGCAATTTGAGAGACCGAACACCAGATTATGTTTTCCACAGAATTTTTGACATTTTTCTGTGCTTTTGGTTAATGTGAAAGATATTGAGATTTAGAGATTGAGAAACATTGTGTGTATTGTAATAACAATTAAGTATTATTTAATAATAAAATATAAATATAAGGAAATGTTTAATTTTTCAAGTATTAGTAACACATTCATTGTCTAAAAAATATTTTCTCATTTAATGATTACCGGAAGAAAAAGGCAAATAAAATTGGTTTAAAGCAAATTGTAGACAAAATACGGTATTTGTTATGAATATAATGAATGGAAGGGAGAGAAGATATGTTAGACACGAGTTTGCGTTAAAACACTTTTCGACAATTAGAGAAAGCGATGAAACAATAAATGTCTGCATTTATCAGACATTAAAACCTCGTTTTGTATGTGTATTGAAGAACAGGTAATGCATTAATTATAATCTGAATGCACCCAAAGTTATGATCACTTTAGATAACTATTTGGAAATGAGGCTAAACTACAGTCAAACCCTTAAACTAATCACAGTATGTGTGAGTGTGTAATACATTACGGGAAAGGATAGAAGGATAGGTCAGTTACCTTAACATTAATTCCATACACTATTGCTATTACTGTTTCCATACACATAGAAAAAGACTCACGTTTTCAATTCAATCGTTACAATTATAATCATTACATAAAAATATATTGAAAGCAAAGACACCCAACGAATTTTCAATACTCTCTCTCTCTCTCCTTCTCTTAACTCTTTCTGTACATTATTTCTACAAAAATTGTACAAAAATTAATAATATTTTAAAACATTGTATTATTAAGACTACATTTTCAATATATAATAACTGAAATAAATGTCAAAACTCTATAATTAAATTTCAAACACCATATAAAATATGACCTTAATTTTGAATTCAATGATTCATTATATTTCGCTCAAAGAATTTATGATTGAAAATGAGTTCTTATAATTAGGATTAAATATTTTCACAACAAAAAGCGAAAGTTAAAAACAATTGCAAAGTAAAGCCCAGAATATTCATCATAAGTAAACATCATATAAAACTAAAACAAGTGAATCATTTGGCTTTAATGATGTAAAAATCAAAAGCATTTTTTTATAGAGATAATCACTGTTTTTGGGTTAAATGCAATTTATTAACATTTCTATCATAAGTCAGAACGAGATCTGATATTTTCATTTAAATAGGCTTTGATTTCCATTCAATACAACTGTATTATCAAAGGCTTTATCTAAAAGTTGTCTTTATTTTTTTCGGAATCTATTAAAAACTCATTCATATATAATAAGTATTAACCTTATAATCCTCTAAACCGTTGATCTGTAGTTATTAGCGAAAATAAAATGTTGGACTCATTCCGTCAAACATTTCATAAAATCTTAGAAATTCAATATATTTTTATACTTTCAATAGAAATAAAAATTGTTCTTTTGAAGAGAAAATGAATAAATTGTATTGAATTTGAGAATATATTCAAATATATGCTAACCGTAGAGAGTGTCACAAGAAGTGAGCGAATCTGTCTGTCTGTCTGTCTGTCCATCTCTACAATAGATACCGAAATAGTAAACTAATTGAATCAAACAATTGGTTGTATTGATAGTAAAAACAATCACATCCTTCACATCCTTGACCCATATTATCGTTCATTCATTCAATTAAATTGAATAATGAAAAATAATTTTAGCATCAATTCAAACACTCATTTCTTTTGATTCGGTTTTACAATCAATCAAAAAGTAAATGAAAGCATTAATTATGAATTCAATGCTTGAATGCAATCAGATTTAAGTCAATTATAATCTCCAATTGATTTATTATAATTAATAGCAAACATGCCGTGCAATCATATATGATATACCGGTAGTTGAAGTGAATTTATTGTGCCAAACATGGAGAGAGAGAGAGTCTAAAATTTTAAGACAGTGTAAAATTGAACTCAATTTATATGTTTTTGATTAATCTTTTTCATAAATTACTTCAATTGTTTGAATATCTAGTGTTCAGTGAAATTATCTCTGCTTTTGAATTAAAGGATTTTCTTCATTTCAATCACAATCTCTTCAAAGAAAAATTAA
>CAJPIZ010001843.1:0-15274 GCA_905368565.1 Medioppia subpectinata | reverse complement strand
GCGACGTCAAGATGTCTAATGTGTTGCTCAAAGCGGAGGACTCACTGACGGACGTACGGCTGTGTGACTTCGGTCTGACGGCCCGGACGTGGGATAGTCTCCACAACCGACGCGAGTTGAGGAGCACTTACTGCGGGACCCCGGAGTACATGTGTCCGGAACTGATTGAACGCAAAGCCCAATACGACGCGAAAGCGGCCGATATGTGGGCGATCGGGGTTATGGTGTTTGCGATGTTGACCGGCAAATACCCGTTCGACGTCGCGGGCGGTAAGGTTACGGCCAAACCTCGCGTTTACCACAGAGAGCTGAACAAACTGACGGCTGATCTGAAAGACCTGCTACGGCAGTGTTGGGACACTGACGAGACGACCCGAATCAATGTGACTAAGTTTTTAAAGCACCGGTGGGTGTCTGCGTGACGCCAGATGTTGTACCCCTACCGCCGCTCAACGCATTCAGTGTTTTCAAGACTTGGCTTAAGGTATGTATTGAACACCTCTTCTGTCTCTCTTATTATCACTGGTTTTACCACTTCTTCGACATCACACCCTTTGGATCAGGTCTTCGGTAGTGGTTGTCGTCGTACCGATTGTGGCCGTGAAATGTGCGGATCAGTGGCGGCGTCTTAGCGGCCAAACTGGCGCTCAACTGATGGCAATGTCTTCGTCGGTGTGTGGCCTCCGAAGGGCACGAATGGCATCGTTAGGACTCGAGAAGACTTATCAGCCATTCGTCGGCATTAAACCATACTTTCAACGGACAAACAAAAACAGGAACACCGCTCACAACGAGATGTTGGGCTCCGGAATCATATGTCACACAAACGGCTTTGTGTTGACCACCGCTGGAGTTGTGGCCAATTATAGTCAAGTTATGGTCCATCGGCTCAATGCTAAGGATGGCTACATTTCACACGTGGTGTTCGTCTCGTTGGCCGACAATTTGGCTCTCATTAAACTACCGGCGGATAAACTGTCGAACGAATGGGTCTGTGATATCAATGCCATTGACGACAAGAGTCTGAAAGTGGGCCATAAGGTACGGGCGGTAACTAACCCGCGCTACGGAGTGGCCACTCACGTGACGGACGGTGTGATCAGTTGTCCGCGACGTAAAGGAGATCTGGTGAACGGCGGCGAATGGATTGACGCCAACAAGTATTACTTACAACACACCTGTGCTGTCAAACTGCAAGACATGGGCTGTCCATTGCTGTCTGGACTGACCATAATCTCCAACATTGATATCTAACCGTTCAATAAAATCCGATCGTGCGCTTTTTTAAATTACTCCTAAACGAAATGAGCTAGAGCAAATCTGTAAACTGTAAAATGATGGTCCACATGTCTAGTTTTTTATGACAAAAAATTATTGAAATCACGTGATCAGAACATTAAAATTTTTGGGTGATTTCGAAATGGCATGGTTTTAGCCCAGTTGAAAGGGGGGTCGGAAGGGGGCGGGTATGCTATTCGGTAGAAGAGATGTCAAAGTATATGATAGCAAAGTTTGATTAAAATTAGTCAAGCCATCTACGAGAAATTGTCAATTTTATTAACATTAGGTCTATGGGGAAAAATGGTTCTGAAGTCGACCTTTTATAACAACAAAAATGTAGTATAAAAAAACCAAAATTGGGCTATTTTTGGCCAAATATTGGGTCAAATTTCTTGAATATTTTGTTCGCTGCGAAAGAATAGTTATCCGATGTTTATGAAACTTTCATATCATAGACACTCACCTCTCATCTACCCAACCACAAACCCGCCCCCTTCCGACCCCCCTTCCAACTGGGCTAAAACCATAGCATTTCAAAATGACCCAAAAATTTTAATGTTCTGATCACGTGATTTCAATAATTTTTTGTCAAAAAAAACTAGATATGTGGACCATCATTTTACAGTTTACAGATTTGATCTAGCTCATTTCGTTTGGGAGTAATTAAAAAAACCGCGCGATCGGATTTTTTTGAACGGTTAAATAACAATAGCAGTTATGAAAAGAATCGATGAATACATTGAAAACGATTTCAATGGTCACCAAAATCTCATTAAAGATAATTGTGTTTAAAGTTATATCACTTTTTACTTGTCTTCACTCAACTTTCAATTATATTTGAATACAATTTACGGCATTTTATACTTTTTGTTAACAATATTTGAATATTATTTGAATAGTTATTTAAATTATTCTAATAATAAACACATTTTTATATAATAATAATAAATTAATCTTTTTTAATTTAAATAAAACAACCGTTTATTTCCCTTCAATTTTAATGATATTAAATTCAGTGCTTAAATATTTTAACAAAATTTGACAAAATTCACGAATTCTTATGGAATTACTATATAATCATGTTTTCAAAGAATATTCAGATATTCTTCACGAATCGCAAACTGAGACCAGTGTTGAGCCTATGGCTGATGGCGTCGACGCTGTTGTCCACACTATTCACGGCAATACTGTTGGAACATATGGTGAGTTCAGTGCCCGCGCTATACATCGATTCGTTGGAACAGTTGTCCGAACGGCCGGGCATTCAAGCCGTGGCCAGAAGTGACGGATCGTTAGTTGAATACATGGCAACCGTTAAGACGAGTGTCACAAAAGCCATTGACGACCGGTTGATCACATTTATCAACTTCGAGGACATCCGCCAACTGGTCATCGATGGTCGCCGAATTGGAAACCGAACCTTATTTTGCTTATGTCAACAAACTGACCGACGTCACCGTTTTTACATACTTTATTCAAATGTATAAACGTTACTATAATAGCATGTTTGTAAAGTATTATTTCTCAACACTTTATGTTTAACATCTAGTATGGGTAGCAATAACAAAAATGCATCATAACCAGTCATTTTTCCATTGTTCAAAATGTACATGTATGTTTTATATATCAATATGTAATCAGAATTTATCGCTGAGTTAGAATTTAGAATTTAAAATATTTGTTATCAAAAATTTTAAAGTGACGTAATTTATTGATTTTATACAAGATTTCATGTAGAATCAGATGCCGATTTTGAATTTTTAATAGTTTGTAATTTGACGGCTATTTTAATGCATAATTAAAATTAATTTATAATGTTTAAAAATCTATGAAATATTTAATTACTATAATTTTGATATAATTTACACAACATTTATAACTTAATATAATTGATTACATTTGTAGATAATGATCAAATTAATTAATTGTTAAGGCGTTTGTTAAGTGCGTATATTGTGTACATTCTGTATACGATAATTTGCCATATTGCATTTTTCCATAAAAAAGCATTACAAGAGTAACCAGTTATAAACATGTGTAAATCAGGCATCTATAATCAGATTTTAATAAACTCAAGTGTTTTTACACTGGCTTTGAAAATGCCTTTTATTGGAATTGCCGTTTATTTACATTTTATAACACCACAGTGGCGTAGATTTCACATTCAATAAATTTTGTGAGCATTAATAACGTTTGGTAAACTTATGAAAACCATTGAAAATACAATAGGTTAAAAATACAGTTGACATTCGGTTTTGACATTTTTTCGGTGCTGTTAAAAATAAGTGTCAAATTCGAATTCTGTTAAAATCGAATATCATTAAAATACGCATAAAATTAATTGTTTTAATGAATAACAGCATTTATATGATATTGCTCACTAAATTGGGGCACAATTTCATTAAAATTCACTTTTATGTAAATTAATTTAATAATTTTGTATCTAGTTTCAAGTGAGAAAGACTTTCTACGTTTTTTAATCGACATTTTTTCATGAAAAATGTGTCAAAACATAAAACAATCAACAAAACATGTTATTAAAATTTCTTTACAGTTATTGACATTCAATGTGTTAAAATCGAACCATAGAGTTATGCTATACTGCCAGTGAAAATTCACTGTTAAAACCGAATTCTGTCAAAACCGAATGTGTCAAAATCGAGCTGTTTAGCATTACAGTGTGCATAGGGCTTGCCGGTGCTAACGAAATGTTATGTTAAAACCGAATTCTGTTAAAATCGCACCTGTCAATACCGAATGTCAAGTGTAACCACAAAAACTAATAGTTATTAATGCTCACAAAAGCTATTGAATGTAAAATCTACGCCACTGTGGTGTTATAAAATGTAAACAAACGGCAATAGCCGTAAACGGCATTACCAAAGGCACTGTAAACAAGTATAAACTACACTTGTTTCCATGTACTCATTATATAATTTCACATCAAATCAAAGATAATGGTCAGCCGTGCGTTCGCGTACGCCATCGACCCGTTCCGGAGACCAACAAATAACTCATCCCTCACCTCCTCGTAGTCCATATACGGCCGCAGGTTTTGCCGTATATTAGCGGCCAATTCCGTGTCGTATAGCCGGGAATACTGGGCCAAAGAGCTCTCGTTTCTGACCACAATCTTCATGTCTGGCCGTCGCGACAACGCTTTTAATGTGTCGATCGTCATCACCGGCGCTGCGCTCGACATGTGGTTTAAGAGATATGTCGTGAACAACGTGGACAACACCAGAGCAGACACTAACCACACGCTGATTATCAACCGTTGATTTGATCTCTGAATGAATAGTGGCATCGATTTGGTAAACATTATGGTAAAGTAGTGCCAGAAATATGTGTGCGATTCGTGACATATATTACGCGATGAGACCAGAGAGAGGGCCCAAATAGACAGCACAGCGCAGAGCCAGACCCCGGGGCTGAAGCACCGAAAGTACGTGAAGTGTGTCCGCCCGTCACCGATGGTGGACAGGGAGACAAAGGCCGCCATTTCGTAGTAATCAATACAATCCTAGTGTCGGAAATAAAAGTCAAATTCACGCAATTGTGTCGAGTATTCAATGTATTCGCTCGCGACTAATGGTGTCATCAAAATGTTTGTCTTCTTCTCCATCACTCCTAATATCATCTCTTCTATTGAAGTCGTTTTTGCCATGAATTTCACGCTTAAGATATCGATATAATTTAAAATAAAACAAACTCTCATTAATTGATATTTAGTTAACTTATATAAAAGTTATTTCAAAGTGCATTTAAAATGGCACTCTAACACGATTTATGAGATTAAATAATTATCTTTTAAATCTAGGTTAATAATTCAGTTTATGATGATAAGTTTGTAATTTTAAATAAATACTTTCTATGATTGGTATGATTTTGCAAATGATATGATCAACTCGACCAGTGGTCCACACATTTCGTACACCGACTCCCGTATGGCATCACTGGGTTTGTGTGAATACAAGTGCAAACATTATATGAATTATAATTTCTAATTAAATGTAATTAAACTAACGATAAGATGCAAAACGGCGGCGAATCTATGGGTTGTATGAGAAGAGTTCGGTTATCAATAATCTGATCGGAAAACTGAATAAATTCATTGTCGTTATAAATAATACAATGATTTGAAATCATTTTAACTTATATTTTCAATTATTGGCCACAAGTCAGCATGGTCAATGTGGCTTATTTAGTATTATGATTTAGAAAAAATAAAAACATTTGGCATAAAAGTAAAAAGCAAATAACTTTAACACAAATACAAAAATAACTTTTACATTTAATTACCAATTATTTTAATAGTAATTACATGCAATTAAATGTGCTCATATTTAATTGGATTGCACTTATATTTAATTACTTATATACACTTATATACACTTACACTTATATATGCTATAATACACTTATATATGCCATAAATTACTCCTTATTTTCATTGACATTATTTTTTAATTTTGGTTTTCCTGAAAATAAATCAATGGTTTACTCAAATGTTTTGGAGACACATATAAATAAATGTAGCATAATTATATAAATACAGTATTTCATGAACTGGGTGAACCATAAGTTGTGTGAACTAAGCATTTGTTTGAACCAAATCTTAAAACATAAACAAGTCTCTCATAGACGTAATGTTAAAATAACATGATTTGTGTGAACTAATGATCTGTGTGAACAAATTGTAGCTAAATTTATGTGGCATTCAATGCATTTCATAATGAGTTGTGTGAACCACAAAAAATAGCAAACATATAGCCAAATATAGATGACAGCACTAAATAATTTTGTACCCAAAACGGCTAACAAGTTGTTTATATTTAATAAACCATTAAAATAACAGAAAATTACGACAATTTCTCTTAAAGCATTAAAAATAGGTTCGCTAAAGCGACTTACCTACAGATTTCTAAGTCGCAGGTAGGATGACCGAGTAACTATGACGAATCGATTACCTGCCAAAAAGCTCACTCATTCGATGGTGTGTGTATAGTCATCGATCAGTCTCTGATATACGATAGTATCGTAACCATATCAGTGCTCAATATTTGTCCATATAGTATGTCATTTAATTGGTTTATTTATTATTTAAAATGTAAAATTAATTAAGCCGGTGCGCATGAGGCCAGCGCCGGAGATAAACAATTCAGTTATGAATAGTTAATACAAGTGAGATCATGTATAGCACAACCCTCGCTATCACTGGCCTTAGAGGCGTTGGATGGCTCGGTTTGATGCTTAAAACCTACAATTTTATAGAAAGTACTAAATATGTTTATTGTTGATCCAATAGTGAACCGTTTTTCAGAATTGTAATTTAATAGCCGATCATACAATTCAATTGTTTCATGAAACACATGTTCGTAATGAGATAATACCAATGAGATCAGGTATAGCACAACCCAATGTATCACTGGCCTCACGGGCGCTGACAGTACGAGTGGGACGCCTGATCACTATATAATGATATATCTATCTCTGAGGCCAGTATCCAATACTACATACAATCAATTATATGTCCAGTTAACTCATTTCCCAAACTAAACCAATATTTATTTATAACAACACGAGTTTGGTATTTAATCACACATCAAATAACTTGTCAGCCATATTGGATCGCTTAAGCATTGATGCCCTCATAGATTAAAACTTTCAAAAAATCTAGAGAGACAACCAAAACACTCACATCTATTAACTCTATGTCAAAACACGCGTTGCAATGTACAGAATACTGTGATGTTACTCTCATTTATATGTCTGTCATTGTTTTCCCACAAATCAGACTTTTGTACATATACATGGCTTAAAGGTCGTCATAATTAATTACGTAATAACGAACGTAATAACGACCGTAATTTATAAGCGCGCCTTACGTTACGTGAACACTAATTGAAAATAAGTAAATTAAACCAACATTTATGTATTAACCATACTTTTAGTTCATAATGATTTGTGTGAACTAAATTCCCCAATTTATCAAGTTCGCCCAGTTCATGAAATATTGTAATTGTAAACTTCATTCAGCCAATCATTCAATACCTGTATTTTTCCATTCAATGCCAATCACTCTATACTCACTTTATATCGCATATAAGACGCGCTCAAATGCATGCAGAGCTCAGTCTCGCCTAACCCACCGACATGTAAACTACACTTTTATTTTTTAAAGTATTTTTACCCCGTGTTCATCGTCTCACTCACATCTCACATGTCTTTTGTTCACTGAGAACAAGTCCACAACCGCTGGCCGCGAGATGTTCCCGCTCTGAACATCTCCCCAGTTGGTAACCTCCGCAACGGTGCGATACTTGTAACCTCAGTGTCATAACAATATATTTTACAAATACGAAAGATACAAATTATTTATTAATTACTTTGTTATGAATTTATTGAGTATTTTCAGTATTGATAAACAAAACATGAATATTGTGTTTATCACTAGAATATACATTATAAATAATTTTTTGTACGAATTTAATTACAAGTAGTGTTAAAACAAATTTGGTTTTATTATTGATTTGGATTTAGTGTGTTTTACTTAATTTTATTAATTTTAAGGAAAATTTGGTGTTATTTGTTGTTTTATTAGTAATTTTTTAAAAATTTGGTTTTATTTGGTTTTATTCGTTATAATAATTTTTTATTCCAGATGAATCAATAAAGATTAAAACCCTTAGTGCGCTCTTATTGCCAATTAAATCAATAATTTTAACTTGTAATCTATTCATATGAATTGTTTGTTTGTTGGGGCATTTTATTTACCAAAAAACCATTAACTATATATGCACAAATGTATAAAATATGTGATGTTTGGTCACATTATACAAATTAACAATGACCAAAAATTAGTTTTATTTAGCTTTATTAATAAAACCAAAGTGAATTATTTTTAAATTTGGTGTGTTTTATTTGGTTTTATTTGTTTTAACAAATAACTTCCAACACTAATTACAAGTTATTAAATAATTATTATTATGTGTCTGTGAAAAAATCTATTTATTAATAATTTAATAATACTTGGTACATTAAAAAAAACAAGGTTTACGCGGTGAGACCATTTTTCCACATTTGTGTTAATAAAAGTCTCAATTATATTATTAGGTACATCAAAAAGAACATGGTTTAAACGGTGAGACCATTTTCCCACATCGGTGTTATTTAAATCCCAATTATATTATTTGGTACATCAAAAAAATCTTGGTTTAAGCGGTGATACGATTTTTCCACATCGGTGATTATTTAAATCCCAATTATATTATTTGGTACATCAAAAAGAACATGTTTAAATCCCAATTATATTATTTGGTACATCAAAAAGAAATTGGTTTAAGCGGTGATACGATTTTTCCACATCGGTTATTATTTAAATCCCAATTATATTATTTGGTACATCAAAAAGAACATGGTTTAAACGGTGAGACCATTTTCCCACATCGGTGTTTATTTACATCCCAATTATATTATTTAGTACATCAAAAAGTACATGGTTTAAGCGGTGAGACGATTTTTCCACATCGGTGTTTATTTAAATCCCAATTATATTATTTGGTACATCAAAAAGAAATTGGTTTAAGCGGTGATACGATTTTTCCACATCAGGGATTATTTAAATCCCAATTATATTATTTGGTACATCAAAAAAACATGGTTTAAACGGTGAGACCATTTTCCCACATCGGTGTTTATTTAAATCCCAATTATATTATTTGGTACATCAAAAAGAACATGGTTTATTGCCACTCTGGTAAAAGGGTGTAGCCACAAATAAATGTAGGGTTAATATAATAAATCATGTAGTTTTTCTTGTACCAAATTCGCCACTCTGGTAAAAGGGTGTAGTGTGTTTATTTAAATCCCAATTATATTATTTGGTACATCAAAAAGAAATTGGTTTAAGCGGTGATACGATTTTTCCACATCGGGGATTATTTAAATCCCAATTATATTATTTGGTACATCAAAAAAATCTTGGTTTAAGCGGTGATACGATTTTTCCACATCGGTGTTTATTTAAATCCCAATTATATTATTTAGTACATCAAAAAGAACATGGTTTAAGCGGTGAGACCATTTTCCCACATCGGTGTTTATTTAAATCCCAATTATATTATTTGGTACATCAAAAAAATGTTGGTTTAAGCGGTGAGACCATTTTCCCAGATCGGTGTTTATTTAAATCCCAATTATATTATTTGGTACATCAAAAAATCTTGGTTTAAGCGGTGATACGATTTTTCCACATCGGTGTTTATTTAAATCCCAATTATATTATTTAGTACATCAAAAAGAACATGGTTTAAGCGGTGATACGATTTTTCCACATCGGTGTTTATTTAAATCACAATTGTTTAAGCGGTGAGACGATTTTTCCACATCGGTGTTTATTTAAATCCCAATTATATTATTTAGTACATCAAAAAGAACATGGTTTAAGCGGTGAGACGATTTTTCCACATCGGTGTTTATTTAAATCCCAATTATATTATTTGGTACATCAAAAAGAAATTGGTTTAAGCGGTGATACGATTTTTCCACATCGGGGATTATTTAAATCCCAATTATATTATTTGGTACATCAAAAAAACATGGTTTAAACGGTGAGACCATTTTCCCACATCGGTGTTTATTTAAATCCCAATTATATTATTTAGTACATCAAAAAGAACATGGTTTAAGCGGTGAGACGATTTTTCCACATCGGTGTTTATTTAAATCTCAATTATATTATTTGGTACATCAAACAGAACATTGTTTAAGACATTGTATGGCATCACTTGGTTTGTGTCAACACAAATTCAAACATTATATAAATTATAATTTGTAATTAAATGTCATTATAACTAACGATAAGATGCAAAACGGCGGCGAATCTATGGGTTGTATGAGAAGAGTCCGGTTATTAATAATCTGATCGGAAAACTGAATAAATTCATTGTCGTTATAAATAATACAATGATTTGAAATCATTTTAACTTTTATTTTCAATTATTGGCCACAAGTCAGCATGGTCAATGTGGCTTATTTAGTATTATGATTTAGAAAAAATAAAAACATTTGGCATAAAAGTAAAAAGCAAATAACTTTAACACAAATACAAAATAACTTACATTTAATTACCAATTATTTTAATAGTAATTACATGCAATTAAATGTGCTCATATTTAATTGGATTGCAATTTTAATCGTATAAATAACAATTCTATTGATTGCTATAAAAATAAATATACCGAAAATATACAGAATTGCTGTTCAGTGTACTTATTATTAGTAAGTTGGAGTAGTAAAACCAAATGTCATCTCAATATTAAAATTATATTTTAATGATTAAATTAAGAATTATTAATCATTAAATTGAATGCATATATTAAACACATTATTAAATAATAGTTCGACGTTATTTATGCAATACGTTAGCAGCGTAACGTTATATGTGAATTGTTAAATGCATTAAAACCATACGATAGTTATTGTAAGCTTTGATTGCATTCATAATTGGGTTTATTAATAATGCATTTACAATTCTAACATATTTTGGATCTACTTTTAATTGTGAACACTTTTTTAACCACAATTCAGTATGAATAATGTGGTTTATAAGATACTAAAAAAGACTGAACAGGTTTAATATAAAGCCATATTTACATTAAGCCATATTCGAATGCGGGTGGCTTGACAAGGAGTAAGAGCTCGCGACAGACCCGCCTCTAGAGCTGTTTAAGCAGGCGTTCTTCGCTCACGAGTGGCTTGCACTCCGGTTTGAACACCGGTTTGTTCACCGGCTTCACGTGGAAGTGATGCACTACCACGACATCGAGACCGCGCATCGCGACGTCAAGATGTCTAATGTGTTGCTCAAAGCGGAGGACTCACTGACGGACGTACGGCTGTGTGACTTCGGTCTGACGGCCCGGACGTGGGATAGTCTCCACAACCGACGCGAGTTGAGGAGCACCTACTGCGGGACCCCGGAGTACATGTGTCCCGAATTTATTAAACACAAGACCGAATACAATGCTAAAGGGGCCGATATGTAAGCGATCGGCGTAATGGTGTTCGCAATGCTGACCCGCAAATACCCATACGATGTCTTGGCCTCTATTAAAAGAGAATATCTCTGGTTTGGGATTACTGTATATTTTCGGTGCATTTATTTCTATAGCAATCAATGGCATTGAATTGTTAGTCATACAATTAAAATTGCAATCCAATTAAATATGAACACATTTAATTGCATGTAATTACTATTATCTATAAGATAATTGGTAATCAAATGTAAAAGTTATTTTTGTATTTATGTTGAAATTATTTGCTTTTTACCTTTATGCCAAATGTTTTTATTTTTCTTAAATCATAATACTAAATAAGCTACATTGACCATGCTCACTTGTAGCCAATAATTGAAAATAAAAGATAAAATGATTTCAAATCATTGTATTATATATAATGACAATGAATTTATTCAGTTTTCCGATCAGATTATTGATAACCGGACTCTTCTCATACAACCCATAGATTCGCCGCCGTTTTGCATCTTATCGTTAGTTATAATGACATTTAATTACAAATTATAATTTATATAATGTTTGCACTTGTATTCACACAAACCCAGTGATGCCATACGGGAGTCGGTGTACGAAATGTGTGGACCACTGGTCGAGTTAATCATATCATTTGCAAAATCATACCAATAATAGTATGTATTGATTTAAAATTACAAACTTATCATCATAAATTAATTATTAAAATTCAACCTAGAATTTTACTTCAAGCTTATAAAAAGTACACAATTATTTAATCTCAAAAACCCTGTTAGAGTAATCTTTAAGTACACTATTATGCCAAATGTTTTTATTTTTCTTAAATCATAATACTAAATAAGCTACATTGACCATGCTCACTTGTAGCCAATAATTGAAAATAAAAGTTATTAGGTCCGTCAAAAAAATCGTACGTCTGGGAAATCGTTATATCTTCTAAACGGAATGAGCTAGATCAATTCTGTAAACTGTCAAATGATCGTCCACATGTCTAGTTTTTTCTGACAAAAAATTATTGAAATCACGTGACTAGAACATAAAAATTTTTGGGTCCTTTCGAAATGCTATGGTTTTAGCCCAGTTAGAAGGGGGGTCGGAAGGGGGTGGGTATGTGGTTGGGTAGATGAGAGGTGAGTGTCTATGATATTGTTGTGAGAGCCGTATGGCCGCCGAGTTTCTGAGCGACCGGCTCTGTCATTCACTCATCGAAAGGCAGCCGCCGCTCATCGACTCGTAGGCCATACAGCTCTGGTCGGCGGTCGTGCCGACTCCCATCCGCTACGGCTATATTAAATAATTATAAAAAATATATAAATTACAAAATATAAAACATAACAATAATACTTACATTATAATGTTAAACACGAAATGAAAAATGATGAATAAGTAATAAGAATAGAAAGTAAGAAATGAAAGATAAAAGAATAAGAAATAAAATGAAAGTTAAGCAAAATAAAATAAAGGTTTAAAGATAAAGTAATGGATAAAAGGGAAAGTAAAAAGTTATAGATAACAGAGTGATAAGAGAGAAGTGAAAAGTGATAAGAAATGAAAATGTAAAAATACAGTATAAGCAGAAAAGTACAGATAGAAAAAGATAAGTGAAAATAGAAAATGAAAAATCAAAGTACAAATGAGTAGAGAAATGATAGATAATAAAAGTGAAGCGAAATGATAATAAGTTAGATAAAAGGAAATGAATGAATTAAAATGAAATAAAATAAATAAGTAATAAATAAATTAAATTAAAATTAATAATAAATAAATACCAACAAGAATATGTTGCATATATTCAGACTATACAGCATAATTGTACGGCCCATCGGTGAAAAGACTGGATACCCGCTCAGTTGGCTCTATATAGAGTGCATCGTAGGGTATTATTGAAATGGCCGGTAACGCAACAAGTCGTCTGCCACTCATGCCTTGTCATCCCGCTACGTCCCTTCCTATATCCGATCAGTTTAATTAAAGCTATGGAGCGGTGGGTGACCGACAGAGTGCTGTGTGTAAGGGTGAAAGTTTTGTCGTGTGGGCGATTGTGCAGCCGCGAAGCCCTAACGGGTGGTTTAATGCACTGTTCGTTTTGACGGCGAGACCGAAGCCTAGACTCACAATATTGATCGGTACCCGCCGAGCAGCGGAGTCACTAACGTTCACGGATCGCTAGCTGCTATGGCATGCAGTTTCGGTCCCCCTTCTATCGGTGCGCCAGTGCCCCCTGTCAACCGGCAACGATTGACGGCACGGCATCGAACCTCTTGCCGGATCCTTTTGGCGACTATCGCACTGTGTCCGGCGCGTTCCAGTCCTTTGTCGGTTGGCTACCACCGACGACTGAACGCCACTTGCCTCGCACCAACGGCGACTATCGCCCTATGTCCGGCGCGCTCTAGTCCCTTAGTCGGTGCCCTCATCGCCGAAGACTGAGCGCCACTTGCCTCACACTACCGGCGACTATCGCACTGTGTCCGGCGCGCTCCAGTCCTTTGTCGGTGGGCTACCACCGACGACTGAGCGCCACTTGCCTCGCACCAACGGCGACTATCGCCTTATGTCCGGCGCGCTCCAGTCCCTTTGTCGGTTGGTTACCACCGACGACTGAACGCCACTTGCCTCACACCAACGGCGACTATCGCCCTATGTCCGGCGCGCTCCAGTCCCTTAGTCGGTGCCCTCATCGCCGACGACTGAGCGCCACTTGCCTCACACTACCGGCGACTATCGCACTGTGTCCGGCGCGCTCCAGTCCCTTAGTCGGTGGCCTAACCATCGACGACTGAGCGGCTCTTTTCCTAGAATAGCTGCGAATAATCACCTGTGATCGTCGCCCCTTCCGTCTCTAACCTTTCAATACCGTCGACCAGTACTTTATACCGACGCGCCTTCAGTTCTTAGTCGTTGGTCTAACTACCAACGACTAGGCGCCGCTTGCACTACCCTTGTTTACTACTATCTTATGCCCAGCGCACATTCAGTCGTTAGTCGGTGGCCTAACCACCGATGCCTGTGCATTCCTTACCTTATATTACCGTAAACCTTTTCCCAATATGCACTGTGCAGATGCAGCACAGGTTCATAGGCTTTAGCACAGTCCTTTGTCAGTTGTCTACCAACCGATGTCTGTGCATCTCTTGCCTTATGCTACCGATGACTATCGCCTAATGCCAGGCGCGCTTTCAGTCCTTAGTCGACGGACTAACAGCTAACAACTAGGCGCCGCTTGCCCTACACCCATCGACAATTATGTTGTGCCTAGCGCACTTTCAGTTCTTGTCGGTGGCTGCAACCACCGACGACTGAGCGTTTCTCACCCCGGAATACCAGCGACTAACGCCCTGAGTTAAGCGCGTTCCCAGTTCTTAGACGGTGGCCCTAACCACCAACGACTGGGCGCCTATACTACAGAATACCGGCCACTATCGCCATAAGCCAAGTATGCTCCCCGTCCTTCACCGGTAGCCCTATCCGCCAATGATTGTGCGTCTTTTGCCGTACACTACCGATGACTATTGCCCCATGCTACGCCGACCCAAGTCTTTAGTCGGTGGCATAACTGCCGACGACTGAATGCCTTTTGCCCTATAATCCCGGCTACTATTCCCTATGTCAGGTGCTCTAGTAATTGATAGCCCAGAACGCTTGAGATTCTTTGTATGACCGTGTCCTGAAGATACGGACACACACGTACTATGAACGAGATCACACGCGGTGATCGGGACCATGACGTACCGTTGAGTCCGCCTATCACACATCGAGTCCGGATGTCATGGCGCTCTCCCGAATGGATAGCCGAGTCCGGATGTCATGGTGCTCTCCCGAATGGATAGCCGAGTCAGGATGTCATGGCGCTCTCCGGAATGGATAGCCGAGTCCGGATGTCATGGTGCTTTCCCGAATGGATAGCCGAGTCCGGATGTCATGGTGCTCTCCGGAATGGA
>CAJPIZ010001841.1:0-15278 GCA_905368565.1 Medioppia subpectinata | reverse complement strand
GATTGGTATTCGTGTTAATGAATGCCATTTGAAGGCAATGTTTAGCACAAGTGATAGATTAGAGTCCATTCATATCACAGACCGAAACAAGTCTTACATTCAATTAAAAGACAAACATATTATTAAAGATTGTAAACAATTTCGTTCAAGAGTTGATTATAATCAGGGGTTCTCTGAGTGGGCATAATTGGGCATTTGCGGGCAATGATATATTATATTTTTTATGGGAGCATAGTGTTGCCAGTCTAGTTTTTAAGCCTACTTGAGCTCTCCTGATTATAATAAATATAGTTGAGTCCATTTACATCACAAGTGGTAACAAATGGTATATTCAACTCAAAAATAATTGCATTCAAAATTTACAAATATAACAAAATATACCATTATAGAAATTATGAATTCCTTATTTTACACAAATGAATTGGACCTAAATTTACAAATTTGTATTATTAAAATATGTATCAATTAATTAATATGCCTATTTATACAATATTTATGTAAGAAAATAATTTAAATAATATTAATTATATTTAATAAAATTATTTTGAATTTAATCTAATTAAAATTGTTTAATTAATTATTTATTTAATAAAATTATATGATTTTTGATATAAATGTATTGATTCTTAACATTTAATAAATAAAATTGTTTGACACATTATGTTAACTAATTATATACAAAAATTTATGCCATTTGTTAACGCAATGATATATGAAGTCATATATTTTTATCTCAAAATTGTGTTATTATTTGAAAATTATATTTAAATCCAATTCAGAGTCTGTGATGGAGTGGAAAAGTTTGACATTGGATATAATGTTTGGCCAACGAGTAAACTAACTATCGTTGCCAAACATACTGTACATGAATTTCCTGTATTATACAATAATTTTCACATTTATACAGGATTTTCAAAATATTATTTGGCAACAATAGAACTGTTTGTTGAGATCAATGAGTTTTAATGAATACAAATTATTGCATATTAATATAATTATTATATTTATACTTAAAAGTTAGGAAAATTACTAATAATTAATCCGATATAACATAAATTTAACATTAATATATTATTCATAAACAGTAAAATATTTCTAACGTATATTTATAAATAAAGACTTTACTATACTTTGATATTTCAATTCACTTATTACCAAATAAATTAACTGTGAAATAAAAGTTAAGTATTTATAAATATATTTATTAATCATATGAATTAAAACATTAATTTATGTAAATAACTATATAATTAAATGCTTTTTATTTTAATTAATATATAATAATTGAGAGAAATTATATAAGATTTTAATATTTAAAAATAATGGTCGAAATAATGGCTGAAAAGGATTCAATTGAAAGATATGGCGACGAATTGATTCAATTGATTGTCAGATATCTCCCACTCAACGACAGATTTAATTTTGAACGACTGTCCAAACGGTTCAAGACATTGATTTACACAACACTTACGGACATTCATATCGACGACAAACTGATGGAGAAATTGTACGACAAAAACATTTTTGGAGAAAAATATTTTGCTTCAAGAAAATTGTCAAAATTGATGAAAAAGTGTCCGAATATAACACGTGTCGACACAAAACGTGTTATTCATAATAAGGATTCAATGCATTTATTTTTGTCAATGAATGAATTAGGAGACAATTGGCCAAAACTCAACACAATTAGTCTGAATCCCGATAAAATATTTTATAATAAAAGAAAATTATTTGAAATGTTTGGGGAAATGATTAATGATTTGGAAATACGTGAAACTCGTAAATATATAAACGGACAACATGTAAAGTTTGACAACACGTTACTTTTATATTGTTATCAATTATCACAACTTAAAACTTATTCAATTGCTAATATATTTGATGATAAAAATCAGTTATTTGTTAAAAATTTACGGAAATTTGAGGTAACCATAAATATATATAACTCATTTGATAATACATTATTCGCTATATTTATAGCAAATATGAAATGTTTGAAAAGTCTAATTATTACTAATATTAATGCCAACATTACATGTCGTGAAACTGTTATTGAATTGATGTCACAACTATTACAATTACAAGAATTGCGTGAATTGTCACTACATTTCAATCAAAGCGATTGTCTCACGTATTCGTTGTCATATACTTTGCGTGAATTTGGTTTTCATTTAAAGAAAATTAAAATATTTTCACTTAATTTTATGACAAACTCTCACACAATAAGTATTAATTCATTAAAGTCAATGGAAGTCTATAAAAGCTTAAAACATCTTAAACTTAATTTGCGTAATGATGGACAGGAAAGATGGACTGATTGGCGAGCATTGGATTCAATGCATTCAATGCAATGTTTGCCACAATTAACACATTTATCACTAGATTTGTGGCAAATTGACAATCAATTGATTGATAAAATCACTCGTATTTTTCCAAATATAAAATATCTATTACTTCAAGATTGGAGTAATTGTTATATGAATGACATTAATTTGGTTCTCATCTCAAGATTTAAAAAATTGAAGACATTTCTAATACGAGCGACGGATTCAATACTTATTACTGAAAGGGATTTGAAGGCAATGTTTAGCACAAGTGATAGATTAGAGTCCATTCATATCACAGCCGGACATAAGTCTTACATTCAATTTAAAAACAATTACATTATTAATAAATACAATTAATGTAATTCTTTTTCTGATTAAAAAATATAAATTTTATAAATAAAATTGTTATTAAATAAAACGCTAATTTGAAAAAAGTAATTAATTACAATATAATAAAACTATTTACAATTGTTCAGCTGATAATATAATTTTACTAAATTTCTAAAATCACTGATATATTTATTTATACTTATTTCAAAATTATTAAATGTTGTATTTATCAAAATTATTGTTTGGTTGAAGTGATGGTCAGTTATCTCCCACTCGAAGATCGGTTCCCATTTGAATGTCTGTCCAAACGGTTCCAGACATTGATTTACACAACCCTTACGGACATTAGTATTGGTAAAAAAACTGATGCATAAATTGTATGCGAAAACATTTTTGGCAAAAATTACTCATTTAAAGACATTTGCAGAAATTGATGCCAATTAAAGACAATGTTTACCATAAATCATAAATTAAAGTCCATTCATAATATAATACTTGTGTGGAGTCGGGCGTCAATAAGTAAATCATTTTTAAATGTTATTATTTAATTCAAAATTTTTAACTTTTATTAAAAGTACTTTAGTTAAGAGTGTATTTAACAATAGGATTATGTATCAAATCCAATTCAATTATAGACAAAATTCATTGTATTAGTCAAATTATATATGTAAAGTCAGGTGTAATTATAGGTTTAGAAAGATTGTCCACATATATAATCAAAGTTCCATACATTTCCTGTAAATAATTGCGCTTTTTTAGATCAAAATGTGCGTTATTTACGTTAATTTGTTTTAGTTTCGGTCAATTGTCTCGCATTTCATTCATTGACACAAAGAAATGCATTAAATCCTTGTTATGAATGACACGTGTTGTGTCCACACGTGTTATATTCGGACACTTTTTCATCAATATTTGCAAAAAGTCTGAAGAAAAATACTTATTATCAAAAATATTTCTATCATACAATTTATTCATCAGTTTGTCGTTAATTTTAATTTTTGAAACTGATGTGTAAAGCAATGTCTGGAACCGTTTGGACAGACATTCAAATGGGAACCGATCTTCGAGTGGGAGATAACTGACCATCACTTCAACCAAATCGTCGACACATTTTTCAATCAATTCTTAACACAAAGTGTTTCTAACATTAAATGCATTGATATATAAATCTGCTGTTTTATACCTAACTTCAATACTAATAATTAATAATAAATTATGTGTCATTTTTATTAAATATACACAAATAATAATTGGTGTTACTTTTTTTATTCGTAAGTTTATTGCAAAATTGTACGCAGTATAATAACCATGATTGAAATATTGCAATTACGAAATATATGGAAATTTTTCAATATAAATATATAATTAAATCTTGTTTGGTTTTAATTAATAATACATACCATGGTATGTACTTTTATATAATAATTGAAATAAAATAGATTAAATGAGATTTTAATATTTTAAAAATGTTTGAAATAATGGCTGAAAAGGATTCAATTGAAAGATATGGCGACGAATTGATTCAAGTGATGGTCAATTATCTCCCACTCAAAGATCGCTTTTATTTTGAACGACTGTCTAAACGGTTCCAGACATTGATTTACACAACAGTTTCAGAAATTAATATCGACGACAAACTGATGGAGAAATTGAGTGAAGAATATATTTTCGGTGAAAAATATTTCACATCAAAAAAGTTGTCGAAATTAATGAAAAAATGTCCGAATATAACACGTGTGGACACAACACGTGTTATTCATAACAAGGATTTAATGCATTTCTTTGTGTCAATGAATGAAATGCGAGATAATTGGCCGAAACTCAATGAAATTGCACTCAAAACCGATACAATTGGTTTAAGTCAAATGAAACATATTTTGGAAACGTTTGGTCAAATGATTACTAATTTGTTCATAACATATCATCATGATAAAAATAAGCGAGAATTTGACAAATTTGACGCCTTATTACTACCTTATTGTCACCGATTATCACATATTAAAATTAGTTCAATGCTTAACCTTTTTTATGATCAAAATCATATAATGGTTGAGAATTTGATAAAATTTGAGTTTAATTATTACATGGGATTTAACAGTACTTTATTTGGTATTTTTGTATCAAATATGAAATGTTTAAAAATATTTTTAGCTATAAATATTAACGCATGTGATACTCATCGAGAGTGTGTTATTAGATTTATGTCACAATTAACACAATTACCAGAATTGCGTGAATTGTCATTACTTTTCAATCACAATCATCTCTCGTATTCATTGGCCGACTCTTTACGTGAAATTGGATTAAATTTGAAGAAATTAAAAAAATTTACATTTAGTCTAAAATTAGATAATAACATAATTTTTGATAAATTGAAATTAATGGAAACGTATCGACGTTTAAGACATCTTATATTTTGTTTACAATATAAAAGACAACATGTAATCAATTGGCGAGCATTGGATTCAATGCAATGTTTGCCACAATTAAATCATTTATCACTGGATTTGTGGCAAATTGACAATCAATTGATTGACAAAATTACTCAAATTTTCCCAAACATAAAATCACTTGATATTTACGATTGGAGTAATTGTTATATAAATTCAATAAATTTTGTTCTCATCTCAAGACTACAGAAATTGAAGACATTTGTAATACATTTAATATATTTGACGGATTCAATACATATAACTGAAAGGGAGTTGAAGGCAATGTTTAGCACAAGTGATAGATTAGAGTCCATTCATATCACAGACGGAAACAAGTCTTACATTCAATTCAAAGACAAACACATTATAAATAAATACAATTAATGTGTTCTTTATTTACTTCTTCTACTAATTCTGATTTTCTATCCTTATTAGAAAATTATTAAATTTATAAATAAAATTGTTAATAAATAAAATGGAAATTCACATAGAAATTAATTACAATATAATAAAACTAATTACAATCGTTTGGCTGATAATAAACTTTAACATAATTTCTAAAATCACTAATTTTTAATTTATACTTATTTCAAAATAAATTATATTAAATATTGTATTTATCAATAATTATTGTTTGGTTAAAGTGATGGTCAGTTATCTCCCACTCGAAGATCGGTTCCCATTTGAATGTCTGTCTAAACGGTTCCAGACATTGATTTACACAACACTTACGGACATTAGTATTGATAGAAAACTGATTCATAAATTGTATGCAAAAACATTTTTGGTAAGAATAACTCAATTCAAGACATTTGTAAATATAAATGTCATTTAAAGGCAATGTTTATCACAAATCATAGGTTAGAGTCCATTCATATCATAACAGAATACTTGTGTGGAGTCGGGTGTCAATAATTAAATCACTTTTAAATGTTATTATTTACGTCAAAGTTTATAAATTTTATTCAAATTATATTAATTTAATTAATAGTGTTTTAACAATAGGATTATGTATTAAATACAATTCAGGTATAAACAAAATTCATTGTATTAGTCAATTAAGATATGTATTCAATTGTAATCATAGGGTTAATCATAGGATTGGCCACAAATATAGCTAATTAATTTATAATCAAAGTTCCATACATTTCCTGTAAATAATTTCGCTCTTTTTTATTGAAATGTGCGTTATTTACGTTAATTTGCTTCAGTTTTGGCCAATTGTCTTGCATTTCATTCATTGATACAAATAATTGCATTAAATTCTTGTTATGAATAACACGTGTTGTGTCGATACGTGTTATATTCGGACACTTTTTTTATCAATTTTGATAGATTTTTTGAACTGAAATATTTTTCACCAAAAATGTTTTTATCACTCAATTTATTCATCAGATAGTCGTTGATATTAATGTCCGTAAGTGTTGTGTAAACCAATGTCTGGAATCGTTTGTAAAGACATTCAATTGGGAACCGATCTTCGAGTGAGAGATAACTGACCATCACTTCAACCAAATCGTCGCCAAACCTCTTAAACGAGTCTTTAGTATCAAATTTTTCACACATTTTTCAACCACTTCTTAACACAAAGTATTTCTAACATTAAAAGCACTGATATATAAATCTCTACTCTTTTATATCATGACATCATTACTATTAAATGATTACAAAACAGGCAATAAATCAATTTGTTTGACACATTATTTGTCACATATATTTGTGATAATTATTTCAATGAATAATTGATTAATAATCAACTTTTAATTTTTCAAGAATTTGTGAATAATTTATTGGTATATTTTAAGAACTTAAGTCAACACAAAATACTAACTCAAATACTTATACATTACTGATTAATGGGAAAAATACAAATTATTATTAAAAGTCTAGTCACCAAAATTATGCCTTTTATGATTTTTTGGGTAGATTTTTGAAATTTGTGTACAATAATGAATACAATAACTTTTTAAGATTTTAGTTAAATATTGGATACTTTGCTTTTTTACTAATTTATAATTTATCATCAGTTTGCAGAGTAAATGTCTCATCTATTTGTGAATTTAATTATAAGTCTCATTAAATTAAAACTTTTTTTAATAATTAATTTGCCTAAAATTTTAGCAGTAAAGTTTTAAAGTAATTACAGTCCAAATTAAAGCATGTAATTAACAAAGTTTGGCCTGATTAAGTATATAATTATGGTATAAATAACTCACTTCAAGACATTTGCAAATATAAATGCCATTTGATAACAATGTTTACCACAAATCATAGATTAGAGTCCATTGAAATCATAATATAATACTTGTGTGGAGTCGGGCGTCAATAATTAAATCAAAACATTGTTATAAAGTCATTATTAAAGTTTTTAATTTTATTTTAACATTAATTTTATTCAAAGAGTTTTTAACAATAAGATTATATTGAAAATTCAATTCAAGTCTAAACAAAATATATTATATTTAGTTAATTCTGTGGATTGAGATGCATATATGTATTCAATTATAATCAGCAAAAATTATCAATGTTAATTGTTGTAGTTAAATTTTATAATCATAATTATTTTAATTAATATTGAAGCCTTATAATTAGAAAACATTGGGTTTGGTCGCAGTGATCACTTTTATCAATGAAAATGTTTAAATAAGCCATTAATCTAGTATTCAAAGTATATTGAATGTAACATTGAGTTTGTAACAATTGTATTATAAATATTTAAATACATAATTAATATCAGCATGATTAATTTAATTAAAATTATTCTGTTTATCCACAGTGTATTCGAAACAAATAAATTACTTTTATATTTGATTTAATATAAATATTCTGAAGCACTCGTGGAGAATGAGTTTTGAATTTGTATAATCAAATTAATTAATTTTTTTTATTAAAATTTGTACACAGCATTTATACATAATTTATTTATTAATTTTAGTTGGAAATTATATACAATTTAATAATACAATAAAATTAAATTCGGTTAAGAAAATAATAGTTTAATAGTTTATACGATTTGTTTGCCATAAGATTAACTGATGAGGCGGTGAATATTGTTTTAATGAAACCAATTACGCCAAATAATAATAAATACATCAGGGTAAATTTAATTATTAACGATACGTTAATAAATACAATGCTATAAATGATCGTGATTAATACACTGCCGTACATAGACCAAAGTGCTAATAAAAATTTTGACCAATAAGTAATGTTGTATTCATTGATTTCAATACAAATGCCATTAATTTCTTGAATTATATGCAAAATATTCAGTGATTTTGCTTTTAATTGATTGTTAATTAAATTGAATTTAAGTTTTAAATAATATGCGAGTAAATAAAAATATACAAATACCCAAAATAATATTCTCATAGAATAATATGTAACTAAACTATACAATAAAAATATTGGTAATCCATATATTAAGGCTGGGATAACTGGTATAAACAACAAATATGGTGAAAATCATATTAAACCGGCAAACGGTGGACTTATTTTGCAAATTAAATGATTGATTTTAAATATAGTTTTAGATATTTTCATAAATCTGTGTACAGATTGTGGATCCTTTAGACCGACACTATTGGGTGTAACCATACCTGACATCATAGCAAACACCCTCAGAAATGTCGGTTCAATACCACTCATATAGTTATGGAAATATATTAATTGATTACTTAATATAAAAATCAGAGTCAATAAAGTAGTTAAAATAATATGGTTTTTAACGCCAAACATATGCGATATATCGCCACAAATTAAAACTACAAATTCATTATGGTTAGTATTTAATAAATTTATTACATTTGTTAATATGCAACATATGATAATAAACGATGCAAAATATGGTTTTAAATACCATAGTTGTATTAATGATTTGCCCAATTTATTGAGTGGTAATCCAATTAAAAACAACTGATTTTCTGCCGATTGTATTTGCAATTCTCGCGGCAATACTTGATTGCATTTAATGCCAGACATTATTAAATTAAACTTTTTAAAAAATTATAAATTTATAATCTTAATGGTAAAACTTATGTGCTATTTGGATACCTTCAAAGTAAATTATATTCGTTATAATACTAATTATGTTTGTTATAAACAAATATACTCTCCATTAAATTATAATTTTTTGCATTAAATTTTATGTTTATATTAAAACATAAATATTTTTATTTTATTGTATTTATTATTTTTAGTAACATTACGTTTAATTGTATTTTACATTTATATAAAATATAAACATGTTTTGTAAAAATATAAGGTGTATCAATTCATTTAATGATATTTCATAGTTTAATATAAAACATTATTATTATGATCATCATAAAATTGTTTAAAATAACAACATTATAAATATCAACAGTTTAAATTATGTTTGTAATTTGTTTGTACATGCACCTCGAAAAAATGAATTAACTTGATAAAATAATATCAATACATTTTGTACATAAAATTACTACAAGGCGTGTTAAATATACTTTTAAAACAACCAAGCACACATACACTAATTTATTAAAATTAGATTAAAATAAAATCTAACATTTGAGGGCTATGAACGAGGATAAGTTTTAGTTTGTCCTTGTAAATTAAAACATCTAGTATAGCTTTCCCAAATATTTATAAATTTTATTTATTATATTATGTAGCTTATTGAAAAATATTAGGAGAATTGGAAACCTATTAGACTACCTATTTTGTAGTGTAGCTAGAATTATGAAATTGGTTTTATAATTTAAGTTGAGATTCTTAGGCACCAGAATCCAAGTTTTATAAAGATCGGTTAAATACTTTTTATACACGAGATTTTTTAAATGTATGAGTCGGAATTATTTTGAAAATTTTACAGTAAAATATTTTCCCAAAAATCATCTTGTTTTTAAAATGAAAATATTTTTCCCAACAAAATATTTGGAGTCATTAATTGATTGTAAGAATCACTATATGTTATCCGGCAATAGTTTAGAGCAGTTATCACGACATTATCTACAGACAGAATCAGATGCAAACTCGCCGAACACAGGCCGTCAATCGGGTCGACTACCGATAATGACGTGTCCATAGTTCGGGTGCCCGTCAATGCTGTCCATTGAATAACATATTATTAGATTCATTGAATGTTAGAGATTTCAGAAGAGGAAGGGTNTTGAATGTTAGAGATTTCAGAAGAGGAAGGGTTTTGTATAATCTCCATTAGTATTTGAGCATGATCAATTTTAGTCCAAATTCACTCGTCATCAAATGCCAAAAATGATACCCTCCCATAGGAATACATTAGTTTGACTTATGTACTTTGAAATATTCTAGCGTCTAAACTAATTATCCAAATCTAATGAAACTTGGATTCCGGTGCCTAAGAATGTAAACTTAAATTTTAAAAGTAATTTCATAATTCTAGCTACACTACAAAATAGGTAGTCTAATAGGTTTCCAATTCTCCTAATAGTATTAAACATGTTAATATTTTAGTGCAGTCGTATAGTGTTTGAAAGTACATGTTCTAATAATTATGTGTTCAATTTTCATTCAATATAAATGAAAGATTTACTGGATGTAGAATCTTTAATCAATCGATTGTTTTATTTTTGCAAATATAATATTATATATATATATATATAATTATTTTTTAGTCCACACAAAGTGAATTTATTTCAATAATAAAGGGAATAAATATTAAAATCAAAAAATGAATTCTTTGTGTTATTTTATTACTAATAAATTATTAGATTAATATTAAAATATTAATATTTTATTGTCTGCTTTCAATATAAGGGATTCGTTTGTGCATTTAAAATGGTGTCCTTTATATCAAATTTCAATATAATTATCCTTTATATCAAGGTTGAAATAAATATTACAATACAGATACCACTGCTATGGGTAAACAAAACAAAAACATTCTTTATATCAAATTCCAGTTGTATCAAGGTCCCTTATATTGAGGATAGACTGTACAATAATCGATGTATAGAAAAATAATTTAATACAAATGACAGATTTATTATAATTATTTATGGTCATTGTATGCTAACTAAACACGCTAACTGTATGTCACGTAACCAATATTGCATTTCCTTGTTATATGACATTACTTAAGAATTATGCGATATTTAGTAATGGGTAAAAATATGTAATATTATAATACGTATGTGACAAATACTACACAAATATGTGATTAGACTATAATTACAATTAATATACAATTATTAATTACAATAATATAATTAAAATATGATTACACTTCACGTATTATGTGTTAATAAAATCAAAAGGTTTTGACTTTTTGTTAATTAAATATGAAATGAAAATGTTTGAAATCAGATTTAATAATATTTGGCTCTCCTTTGAGAAAGAGATGATTGAAATGAAAGACACAATCAATGGTTTGAGTGATTGTTTGCAGTCATTGGAACTGATTGTCACACAATTGTCTGCAGCCAATCAAACACTCTTTAATCTCATCAAAACAAGTGTAGCGAAGAATCCAGAGTTTAAGCCATCGATTGGATTCATGAGACAACTCGAAGAATTGATTCAAAGAGAAAAAGACAATTTGATGGCAAAGAAGGCATCACTTATTGATATAAACTGTGAAAAGATTATTGACGATTTGATCCACAAATGGAGACAATGTGTGAACACAAGTGATATATGCAAAGAGTTTGTGAACTCAATTCAAAAACGAGTTGTTGTGACACATAATGAAACAATTGCTGAAGACTTGATTGACATCAGCAGTGATTACAGGAACGCCGAGGAATCGATGGTTACCACAGAAGTCATAGACACTAGAAGTGGTGTTCAATGCATTCAAACCGTTGATAAAAGTAAAGAATTTGTGGAATCAATTAAAATGAATGCAATTTTTGAGAACAATAGTGAAACAATCACTGAAGAAGTGATTGATATCAGCAGTGATGACGACAACGAGGAACCGATGATTACAACGCAAACCAATAATAGTCAGCCATTTGTTAACACTGGTTGTTAATTTTTGAGAACAATAGTGAAACAATCACTGAAGAAGTGATTGATATCAGCAGTGATGACGACAACGAGGAACCGATGATTACAACGCAAACCAATAATAGTCAGCCATTTGTTAACACTGGTTGTAATGCCGTGAATAATATCAATGAAAATAATTGCGAAACTGAAGCTGACTGTCAAATGGGGGTTACTTCTAAACTTAACCCATGTTTGGCCACAAATGTCATACCGATTGAGACAATGCATAGATTCTATAGAGAATCTAAAGACAAATCACAACAAAAATTAGATAATTTAATGGCAAATAACACACCACTGAAAGACCCAAACAGTGGTCATAATAAAGATCTGATTGACAAATTGTTTGAATCTATAAAACAAATTGAAGGATCCATTGAATGCAATGAAGAATGCGAAAAGTCTTTGGCAACAAATAATGAAATTAATAAATACTCGAAACCAACCGATGAGACAATTGGCGAAGAGATAAACGATGTTAACACCGATCACAACAGTCGACAGCAATTGATGATTACAACTGAAACTACGGATTGCCAGACATTAGTCGATACGAGTAATGATGACTTAAACGAGAATACAATGACTATTACTCTCGACACGTCGGACAGCCATATCGACGATAGCATCGACTGCGAGAATGAAGTGTCGGCGGAAACAATGACAGACACCGACCAAAATTGTGGTCATAACAACAGACTCGTCGACACTAATGATAAACACAATTGCGAGAAAGTGATCGCCATTGCTATCGACCAAAACAATGACTTTCAGAGCGAAGAGTTATCAAATATCGCGACTGACAACGACCAAAGAAGTGGTGGTCAGATTGAGGGCAGCCATCAAATGGGGTCCACATCTGGTGTTAACCAATGTGTGGCCACAAATGAGACACCGATTGGGATTACAAATGAATTGCATAAAGAATATGAATATATATCACAACCAGAATTAAATAATTTAATGACAAAACTGAAAGATTCAAACAATGGTAATAATGAAGATTTGATCGACAAATTGTTTGAAAGTGTGAAACAAATTGGAGAACCTATTGATACCAACGAGGAGTCTATGAAAACGAATATTGTTTTAACTAAATACTTGAAACCAAACTATAAGACAATTGGCGAAGACATAAGTGGTGTTAACACCGATCACTACAGTCGACAGCAACCGATGATTACAAATGAAACTACGGATTGTGAGACATTAGTCAATACGAGTAAAGATGTCTTGAGTTATCACTCAATAGCTGTTACTATTAATTTGTCGGACATCGATATCAACGTCAATAACGACTGCGAAAGTGGAGTGCCGGCAAAGGGCACGACCACAGACACCGACGGAAACAGTGGTCATAACAATGATTGCCATAAAACACGTGAATCAACTTTTATCAAAAGCTTAAACACAAAACATGTTAAACGACGACCTTTAAAATCAATTGCTGACCAATTGCCCAAAGGGTTATACGTGTGTTATTGGCCAGAGTGTGGATTCACCACCAAATGGAAGGGTACTTTGGTTAGTCACGTGAAAGCACACAACTATATCAAGCCCTATGCCTGTGAATGGCCCGGTTGTCAGTACCGGAGCAGTTGGGCGCCAGCCCTTCGAAAGCATCAATACAAACATAGGCAAAAAACCGGCAGTTGTGAAGTGTGTGCACCACTTCCGGACACCTCTACCGATAATCATTTGCCGGTCACCACATCGACTACAACAGGATTACCGAAGTTTGTTTACAACGGATCGTATGATAAGCCATACGTGTGTCAGTGGCCCGACTGTCGGTTTGCCACCAAATATCCCGCATCTATTACCCGCCACGTGGACACACACCCAAACTCGAGGCCATACGTGTGCCAACGGATCGGATGCGAGTTTCAAACCCATTGTACACAAGATATTTTTAAACATATAATTGGACACAGAAATACTGACCATCTCTTGAATACACGTTACAGTTATAATTGTATGGTTAACACAAATGATTGACTTTAACACTGCTTTCATTAAATAATTTTTATGCATTTCTTACAGACAATGAGGAACCGATGATTACAACTCAAACTAATAAAAGCCAGGTATTTGTCAACACTAGTTGTGATACCATTAGTGAAATCAATGATAATAATAACTGCGAGAGTGAAGACGACTGTCAAATGCCGAACAAGAATTCTATGGAAACGAGTATTGATTCGACTGAATATTTAAAACCAAACAATAAGATAATTAATAAAGAGATCAATGGTGTGAACGACGACCACAACAGCCAATCACAGCAACCGATGATTACAACAGAAACTACTGATCCGAAGACATTTGTCGATACAATTAGTGTTGCCTTAAACTCAATGGCTGTTACTCTCGACTCGTCCGACATTTATATCGACGGCAATAACGACTGCGAGAGTGAAGTGACGGCAAAGGCGTCGACGATAAGCACAATTCAAAGAAGTGGTCACAACGATAGCCATCAAACGCGAGACGAACCTCAGAACGAGAACTATGGAGAGCTCACAAATGGAATAGTTTAACACTTAGTTTCGCCTGTTGGTAACGTTAGTTGACGACCGGCTAATCGTCTTCCCAAACTAACCGACCACCCTCTCAACTTGCGATACATACAGTTAAGTCACCGGTTAGTGGTTTTGCAGGACATTAGGGCGGATACCTGTGAATGGCCCGTATGTCCGGTGCCGACCAATAACCACGAAAACATCGCAATACATGGGTTGGGACACAATAACAATAGTATTTTCACGGGACAGATGTCTACTAACGTGTCGGCGACAATTCGGCACTTGAATGACTGCTCAAAACCAAACAATAAGACAATTGGAAAAGAGATAAATGATGTTAACACCGATCACAACAGTCGACAGCAACCGATGATTACAACTGAAACTACGAATTGCCAGACAATAGTCGATACAAGTAGTAATGTTTTGAGTGATAACTCAATGTTTGTTACTATAAATTCGTCGGACATCGATATCAACGTCAATAACGACTACGAGAGTAAAGTGCCGGCAAAGGGGACGACGACAGACACCGACGGAAATAGTGGTCATAACAATGAGTGCCATAAAACAAGTGAATCAACTCCTATCAAAAGTTTGGACACAAATGATTGGAAAAGACAATCAAAATTGAAATCAATTTCCGGCCGATTGCC
>CAJPIZ010001840.1:0-15281 GCA_905368565.1 Medioppia subpectinata | reverse complement strand
ATTCATATTAGTTACTAATCTATTACATAATTTATTCAAATTCTGTATAAAACTAGTTTAAACACGACTGTTGTTTAGTACATCAAATTGCAAATAATCCTAAAGAGAGAGAGAGAGAGAGAGAGAGTCGTGCAAAATGGTTTGACTGAATCGAGTGATAAAAAATATCTCATATTTGTGTAAAATATTGATGTAAAGGATATGTCGGAGCAATCATTTTATACACCCATACCGTGTGTTTGAGCGAACATTCAAATCAAACTAAAAGTTATATTTCATAAAATATTTTATGTATTTTTAGGTCTTATCACAAAAGCATTTATATTTATAAGAAAAGCACCTAAAAGTATACTATTGTACTCTTATTATTGTTTGCATTCAAAACTCACAAAATGTCTCTCAAAATTCAAACCTAAGTGAAGACTTAAATATATTTATCAAAAACTATATTAAAATTAATTCAATTTGTAAATCAATTTAAGATAATAAGCAAAATATATAATAAATACAATAATTAAAGAAACGGCTAAACCGTGAGATTCTTGAGACTTGTTTTGATCAAAAATACAAGACGTGTGCAGAAATTGAATGCAATTTCATATTAAATTGTGTGAGCATTAAAAATATTGAACAAATAGACAATTGTTTCCCATTTGAAGGGCGTGTCAGTCATTGCGCCCCAAAATATAACCAGTAATTAGTGAATAAAACGACAAAATGTGTATTTATCATAATGTATTTTTTCTATCAATTAATGACTTTATGATATATGGAGAGTGTATTACAACTTAGAAACAACTATTTCTGTAACAATTGAATCTCAATGTCTTCGCATAAAATCCATTCAACAAAAAGATTGTCTAAATTTATTTTTACATTACTTGTCGTTGGGTTTGAAATAATGTCTATTAATAAATGCAAAGCAAAAGGCGTATAAATTAAGGAAAACTTCAAGAAGTAGTTATATATATAAAACTGATGACTTGAGCGAGAAATTAAATTATAAAACACAATATAAACAATAAAATAAACAAAAGATATTGTCTGAGGAAATGTCGGTTCGCAGGAGTGGTGGAAACGGGGTTTCAAAATAGAAACCAAACCAAAAATAACTGATAAAAGCCTTTTAAAGAGAGAATATTCTTGGAGTGAATATCGAGGAGTGGATCTCTAAATAGTGAAATAAAAATCAGACAAATAAAGCGGAATATCTATTGCGAAAAGTCTTTGCACTGTATATTCACTTTAAGGAATAAGTCAGGCCTTAGACTCTGAGCCCTAAAAACATCTTTCCATGAGATCTACCATTCAATCCTCCGCTTATAGTCACGAGTCGTGAACTCTATTTATTGGACCAAAAAATTTTCTCAAACTTTATTTTTTTTCGTACGGACTTCACATCAGAGGAAATGAGAATTTTGGGATACATTAACCAAAAATATACGTTTTCCTCAACCATTTGATTGAGAAATTCATTTGACAAATATATGTGCAAAATATATTCCACTATTCAATCAAATATATCATAAGCCCTAAGTATATACTGAATAATATTATGGAAGTCATTAATAGTTGTTGTTATGGCGTCCACTCTATATCGACAGTTATTTTTAATTACGGTATAACATATCCTATAAACATTGTGTTCATAGTGTGTGTGTTATAAGCAAATAGTGATTTCAAAGCTCAACTAGAGGTCCGATTCATCGCTTTAATGTTTAACTAAAGAGACAATTTGGTCACTTCAACACAATGTAATTCAATAGATATATCAAATGCCAGTCAAGTATTAAAAGTCCGGCTCTTAAGCTATTTTTAACAGTAGTTTTCTTTCAAAAAGCGTTTTTTCAATCGCCCAATGAGTCAATAGATGAGGATTTTTCTCATTCAACGATATATTTATTGATAAATAAGAAGTGAGTGAATGTTAGTTTTGAAAGAAGTACAACTCAAATATAAGTTATCATATATTTGAGACTATTATTTGCTTTTGACAGCATTTAATAACTTTTTAAAAACGGATCAAATCCTGAAAACATGTTTTTAAAGGCACTTCTTTAATATTTGTTAATCTCTTACAACTCATTTGCCATATATTTGTGACACAACACAACACTTCACTCCCGACTCTGTTCTCTGTTTTATTGGTTTTACACAAAAGAATATTTTTGCAAAAAATTATTTTCTTTGATCCCTTTCTTAGAGACTAAGGCTTAAGACGAGAAGATAAAGAAATACTTTATTTGTTTTCCACATATCATGTGAACTGAATTTAAAAATGTCTTTAAAAAATCGAGAGCGAAGTGAGAGAGAGAACTGGTAATTACAACAGATATCCTTATCTATCAGCAAAACTTCGTGAGATATTAATAGTGCATAACTTTTGTTTCAAACACACAATTCATGTCTTCAATTCACTGAGTTTTTCAGCTTTTGTTTTGTCAGGAATTAAGAGTAATATATTGTAAGAAATCCTTGAATTAGGGACCGAAAGAAACTGACAAATTCTTTACTTTTTTATTTTACAAAATATATAATATATAAAGATTTTGTTTTAAGTCTAAAGTAATTATTTTTTTGTAAATTCAGCGCTATTTCCATCGTTAAATTGTTTTAAATACAAATAACAAAAAAGTCTTAATAATCACAATATCTTGTAATAATGTTGCGTAACATTTAAGATTAATATTTTTATAAAATTGCATACAAATAACTAGATTTCAAATAAGTAAAAATACATTTATTTCTAATTAAACTATAATATAGTTTATATGTTATACAGTATTATAACAATTTTAAATAAGTAATACACACAATAAATATAACATTTAGTTATATATCGATATAATCATAAAATACATATTTTTCTCGGATTAATGCAAAAAATAAAAACATATATTAAGTGAAGTTAGTGTTAGAGTATATTACATAGATGTGAGTGCCTATAGTCTGACCGTACAACTGGCCAAACCATACCATCATTTTATGTGACATTCATAAATATTTAAACTATAAAAATATTCATTCAAAACTCATTTAGTTATAGTTAGCGCTAATGTAATGATTGGGTAATGCATTGAAAGCTAGAAATGGTTTTAAAAGCAAATGAATAAATGGCGCAAAACATATGTTTCTGTAAATGCATCTGAATTTACAGCAAAGATATGATCTTTGGGTTTATTATTACAGCCAAATGTCGGGGAAAATCAAATTGTGATGTTTTTTGGTGGCAAACGAATACTCAAACCAATACGAGAGAGAGAGAGAGAGAGAGAGAGAGAGAGAGAGAACTGCATCCGAAACTCGACTCATATTTGTGTTGTATTGACAGTAATAAAGACACAAACTATAGGTTTGTAGACATCATCTGTATTTGAGTTGTGAAGTTTGCAAAAAAATTAATGAGCACTAACTCTAACACAAACTCGAGTATAATAATAATACTTCAATTTACAAACCAATCGGTGATATATATATTTGATAACAATAATAATGATTTAAAAGTCTCGATAACTATCGCTGCGATCAGTCGTTAACTATTACTATCAAATGCTGTGTTATATAACAAGAGACCAAAGATACTCAATGTAGAAATACAATGTAGAGAGAGAGAGAGAGAGAGAGAGAGAGAGAGAATAGTTTGAGAATTATATAAAAATTAGTTTCATCTCTGAAAATGGCATATCATATAGTATTAGAAACAGTAGATCTGCTCTTTGATTATCATTTGCGACACAATTGCACATCAAATCAAAATCACATTTGCGTTGCAAATACGATATACTCCGAAAAGTTTATCAATAATTTGTATCCAAACTACGCTTTTGGCCAAAAGTAAAGCCATACATACATAATGCAAATAAATGAGATTTAACTCAAACCATGAGATTTAGTCAAAACCTAAATATTGGACATAAAATAGAAATTATGGGCAAAATGTGAGACAGAAAATAGCCATAAAGTTATGTACATTTAATAAATAAAACAAAAACTGTATATAAGGGGAATAGTAGGGCAAATGGCCGGCACTGAGCGACATATCATTTGGAAATGACAAGCGTTACCATCATTTGGGAAATGGCTTTTGTCAGACAACTCTATTCTTCATCTCTGTATTAACTATTTTCATAAAAATGATAAGTTTTAACAAATTCATGGTAAATGTATTTTGCAAATTTTGAGTAGCCATTTGGTGCCATACATTATAAGAATAAACTTATTCCAATAATATCTCAATATCCAAGTATCTAATCTAAACTTACTGTTCAATAATAAAATAACAGCAATTTCTATATTTTTCTCNATCTAATCTAAACTTACTGTTCAATAATAAAATAACAGCAATTTCTATATTTTTCTCGTCTATAGATTGCAATAAGAGTTTGTTATCATTGATTTGATTCACCAAACGTTTGACTCATTTTTCTGTAGTTAAGCATAATTTTGATTTTTAATTTCGCTTTTCAATTGACATTCACTTCAACACATCTAACCGTGCAATCAATAGAGATTGGTATAGTGTTATAGCATTGGTGTTATGGTTAGGCAATAGTGAGCACTGAATGCGAGTATTGAGGCGTTTGGGAGAGAGAGAGAGAGAGAGAGAGAGAGAGAGAGACCGTTATATGTATGTTATTATATAATATAAGGCCATTCTGTATGCTATTGTATATATGAAAAGTGCAAATAGAAAACAAAATTATAGATAAAACGGAAATTAAAAAAGCATACAATCTGTACTGAAATCGCATCACGTTTTGCCATTTGTTATGAGCAGAGAATATCTTTCACTGCAATCACTATTTTGCACAACACTTTACTCTCGTGTATGCATTCAAATAATACTGCAATAATATAATGTCTCTTTCATTTATTACACAATTTAGACCAGATTTTAATTCAATTCATTTTCTGGCAAAGGATTCACAAAACGCTACACTATTTTTTGAAACCATTAACCAAACAATAAAACTATTAAAAATAAAGTTCTGTCACAACACGAGCCAGAAATTCAATCACAGATAAGAGACTGAATGCTTATAAATAATAATATCAAATCATAATTACTTGAAAAATCACATCAAAAACAAAAACAATTACTCGTCTTTTCAATAGAGAATCAAAAATCTATTTATATTTTTCTATTAATATTTCATTTAAAATCCATTTTAATATAAATGATAACAATTTTGATTATTAGAAAACTGTCGGTTCGTTTGGTTCATCTGAAATGAGATGACAACTATTACTGACTTTTAATAATATGTGCTCTCTTTTGGGTGACTCTGGAGGATAGGGAGGTATACAACGACTGGTTCACAAACAACTCTCATTACTCCCATAGCATTGTAATTCATTCATATTAGTTACTAATCTATTACATAATTTATTCAAATTCTGTATAAAACTAGTTTAAACACGACTGTTGTTTAGTACATCAAATTGCAAATAATCCTAAAGAGAGAGAGAGAGAGAGAGAGAGAGAGAGAGAGAGAGAGGGCGATGGGGACTGTCATCTATTTAGGTGCGCGTCTTATCTTAATTAAAATATTTTCTAATAAACAAAAATGTGAGCAAAAGTTATACACGAGTGCCTAATATTGTCGAGACTTTAGGGTTAAAATTAGTTGCGAGACTCTATCATCTCTAAAGTGTTATTAACTGCAAAACAACACAACTAAATATTGTCTTATCTTTTCTTTCTTTTTCGCTTTTCTTTCAACAAAATTCTCCCAAAATTTTTGCACTGATTTCAGTTCGAGAATAATAATAATGTTTTTCGTCAAAACAATTCCCAAACAAATTACATATCATATTATAAACAATAAATAAACTCGTTTTAAATCCAAAGTTTATTGTTTTAATCAACAATATATTCTGAGACATGATTTTAAGAGAATATTTCCCAAACATATAGTAAATTAGCAAATATTTTATCTTTCAATACATTTGAAACATTTAAAAGACATTTGTTTTGAGGAGAAAAATGTATAATTTATTGATTCGTTAAATGAATGCAATGAATCATATTTGCCTTTAAGCCCAAGAATTGGCCAAATCATCACATTTTGATTATTCAATACACAATTTGTGCACAATTATTGATTTTAACGTATTTTCCGTCAAAATTTTCATTTGAGGGGAAAAAGTGATGCGGGAATGGATGGGAAATGGAGGGAAGGGAGGGATTGGGAGGCAATGGGAGAGGGAATCGGTGGCAACCCTTATAACAAATTCCATTTTCTTTGCATTTAAGCTCTTATTGAATATAAAGCAAAAATACTGTTAAGAGTAACACAACATAACACAAAATCTCCTTTACTATTAGAAGCGGCGATATAGAGGTAGAATGACATTTGAGTCATCAATGAAATGCAAACACATTGACTGACACCCTATTATTATAGTGAATCTTAATTTTGGCAAAATATTATTTCAATTATTTTGACTAATTAATTACGAGCCGTAATTTCGAGCTGTGCCCTCGTACCTACGAATAGAGCCTTAAAACTGCAATAGTTTGGAGTAAAGGTAGAGAAAATCGATCAAAACATTGTTATAACAGGGAATACGTATATTCTGAGTGTCTCTATATATGTGGTGATACGACCAGTTGATTGGGAGGCAATGGGAGAGGGAATCGGTGGCAACCCTTATAACAAATTCCATTTTCTTTGCATTTAAGCTCTTATTGAATATAAAGCAAAAATACTGTTAAGAGTAACACAACATAACACAAAATACCTACGAATAGAGCCTTAAAACTGCAATAGTTTGGAGTAAAGGTAGAGAAAATCGATCAAAACATTGTTATAACAGGGAATACGTATATTCTGAGTGTCTCTATATATGTGGTGATACGACCAGTGCTCCAGAGTTGGCAATACATACAATTCATACAATATATAGCTCTGTGGCAAAGGTAGAGGAGAGAGAGAGGCTGCAACATGAGTGCTGTGCTGCCAGTGCTGTGTGTATGGCTGTATGGCTGGTATGCCTTATTGCTCACTGAGCCAGACATAGACAGCACGCAATCCAATGCCTCTCCAATGCCTGGAGAACGGCTTCGACGAAGAATGAGTTGCAAATCCAGTCCCTAATACAACACCACTACTACTCCTCTCAATACTACACAATTCACTATATATTCTTCAAGAATTGCATTTTTCATCAAACAATCCAATAGATTATCGCAACACAAAAAATCATATTTTCTTATCTCAATATATTTTGTGCCCAAAAAAATGATAACTAAAACTATTCGCCAAAAAACAAACACAAAAATATAAAATAAAATACTAAACAAAAAACACACAAAAATATTATACAAAACGTATTGAATATCTCTGGAGAATATTCACAAATAAATCATTTAAAGTATTATTAATAATATTTGTAATAATAATATAAATATACTTTTGTAAAAACATTTTGAGAAAAATTTATTACAAATAATAAATATTTATTAAATAATTAATTGACTTCACGTACAATGCATTAACACATAATTACGATATTTCTATATTAACTGCAAATTAATTATCAATAATGAGTGTTTCATATGAATGATAAAAAACTATTGTTTAAATATTATGGCGAAAAGAGACAACTCTGCGAAAAAATAGGTGAGAATCGGGTTATTGGAGGTCAGGCGCCCGGATCTGAGTGCCATCGGCACAGTCGGCACAGGCATGTCATTGCTATGGCAATTGCTATGGGATGGAGGGTAGGGAGGGATGCCTTGGGATGGCTGAGCCGGTGATGGCATCGGCACAGCGTTTGTCACATCACTCATGAGTCGGGCTCATATTTTTAGCAGACATCAAATTGATTCAAATCCAAATTTATCTCACATTTTATCAGTTTATTTGTACGCCTCTTAATGTTATACACATTTATTTTTATATATCAATGCAATCGCTCACAAGTACACTATAACCGGGTATATGCTGTACACTATACACAATACCAGTGCATTTATAATTGTGCTAAATATACCCCTTAATAGCAAACCCCCAATAATACACGTACACTATATAATCAACGCATTGTGTAATACATTATATAATGAGACAGACATTAAACGCCAATTATTACAAAACTAAATAAATAATAATTAAAACAACAAATTAAATAAAATTAAAAAACATAAACAAACAAACATGATAGCAGTAATGGTAATGGTAATGAGATGATGGTAATGATGGTAATGATGGTGATGGACATACCTTTCCCTGCATGATCAGTCTGATGGTAAGGGTGACGGCCGGCGCTGTGTTGTTGTCTTGAGGTTTGGTGGGCTCGGGTGAGGACTGATTGGCCGCTACGGTAGCCATTGTTTGTGCGATCACTTCAATGGATCAATTGATTCAATCGATGGATTCAAATGGGATTCAAATGGTTTAAGAAAGCGATTACCAAAACATTGATACTATTATTGATATATAATATTTTGGTTTTCAATGTTTGGTTACAATTGAGTGATTGATTGAATCAATTGATGACCGGATTTGTTGTGATATATGTATAGAGAAAGAGACAGAAAAGCGGATCGTTATGTAGTGATGGCGATAGGGATGTGATGTCTTGTGTATTGGATGTGTTGGTGAGCTCTTCACTACATCTGGTCTTTAGGACACAACCAGTGATGAGACAAACGACTGACGATATGACTGACGATTGCACACAAACTCCACAACCAGTGAGTCCTCGAGTCCTCTCTCTCTTCTCTCTCCCAAACGCCTCAATACTCGCATTCAGTGCTCACTATTGCCTAACCATAACACCAATGCTATAACACTATACCATTGCCTGTATAACACTGCCAGCACTGCCAGCACTGCCACCACTACTACACAACACAACACAACACAAACAACGCCGACATCTCTTAACAAATATTACTGCCATTCAATCAATTCTCATCACTTCTCCTAACAGAGCATCCCTTCCCATCCCTGCCATCCCTTCCCATAGACAACCACTACATCAACAAACCATTACTTCTCTCCAATTATTGATTTCTCTCAATTCCACATTATTTTCCATACATTTGTCAAACATTTTAATCTATAGATCGGTATATATCTAAGCATTTAGTATGTATTGAGGTATAAGCCTCTGGTATACCCCCTCAGCCATCGAGAGTTAGAACACAGTATTGCAGATAATCTGTAGTTTTAGTCCTAAATTGAAAGCCTTTGTGTGAATTGTGTTGCCTTTTGTTGCCTTAAAGATGTTGTAATGTATTTGAAAATAAATATATATTTGAATGAATTGAGTGAAAATGTGTCAATTGATGGCTTTTCACAACAAATGCCTTTGACTCTCAACTGCAGAGACACTGATTAACAGAGAGTATAGATATGTTTAGACACAGGAATACAATCTTTGTGTGGGGAATGGGATGAGACGTGTGAACACTTAACTGATTTATAACTCAACTGTCATTTCATTGATTATCGCTTTCAAAACATTGGCTTTAAATAAACGCATTCATTATTATAATTCATATTTTTTGTAACAATATATGAAAACAAGAGTCAAATTCTTACAAACTTTTTTATTATTATTGATTAGTGTTTATATAATTAATAGACTTCTAAAATGACATCAATGTTTGTACAATAAAAAAGTGAGAAAAACATTGATAAATATAAAGTTGTTACATATATTGATTGTCACAATTGTTGTTTCACTCAACAAGAGTTATAAAGAGGAGTTGATTTAGTAATGAATGTGTTTGAAAATACAATAAATGCCAAAACATAACCAGAATTACAACATTTTGTGTGTTAAATGTGATCTTTGAATGGCATTTAGTCCATCGGCAAACATTTTTTGGTGTAACTTATATTCTGTACACAAATTACTGTATATTTCTGTCATTTAGTGTGCGTACACTTGTCTCTCATAACCTGTGCTTTATTATGGCATTAATTGGTTTGAATTTGTGTAGATTTGTTTGATTTCTTGTCTTAATATACACAAGAATTATATAATTAATGTTTAAATAAAAATAAATAAAAATATTTCGCAAAAGAGGAATGCATTGAAATGTTTGGTAATTAATAATATTTTAACCCTAAGAATGGGACAAATATTTGATGACTTTTTAGCATATCATATATTATGTAATAGTTGTGTTACAACTGGTTTTATAATAATATGTATAATAATTATGAAGAATTTTCAAAGATATTATCGATAGTTTAACTCAATTGAATGCAATTCAGTGCCAATTAATAGTATCATTAAAATTATTTTTCTTACATTTTTGAGTATTTTTCTGAATCCAATGTTTGAAAAAAACTATATTTATAAACAGGAATCGCCAAAAGGGAAAGTAGTGCTAAACTTACACTTCACAACTCACTGAACAACTCATGTAATGCTTGTATTGAATATTTTGTGTGAGAAGAGATGTCCAAAGGATTTTGACTGCAATACTACTCGTCCCCAACACCTCAGGCCTCCAGCTATTTAAAAAATACATTGATTTTTTCGGAGATACTTCACAGCAAAAGACAATATTCATCGACACCTTTCCTAAATATTTTAAGCTCAACCCTTTCGCTGACATTTTGATACTAAAATATATTAAATTTATTTAAATTTGTTTCATATTAACTGTTAATTGCATTAATATATTGTACTGTCATAGGAATTTGTACTCTTGAATTCCTTTGAGTTTTCATATCAATATATACAGTAATGAATTTTTTATATGATATAAATTTGTCAAATTATAAGTTATTGTGCTCATAAGAAAATCATTCCTGTTTTGCTGTTTTAGAAATTAATTAATTATTTATATCATATTTATAGTTAAGTTATTAATACAGGAAATGAAAGGTTTCAATAATCTAATATTTGGTTATTATAAATGAAATATTATCATAATCATGAGGCCTAGGCGTAAATCCTATGGTGATGCATAATATAGAGCTGTAAGTTTAAACACTCTTGATCATAATATTGATATATCTCATTTATACCTCAATATTATAACTATAATAGATTTTTATTAACCATAATTTTCTAATAAACAATAACTACATAAATAGCAATAAATGGGTTTAACTTAATATACAGTACAGTAGTTGCCGGCGAACTAAACATTACGGACAATACAGTTATATGTTTTATGTTATTTATATGAAGGATTTGTTTGGAAATTACGGCTAAATTCTGTAATGCTTTTTATGAACATTAATTTGTTGGCAAAAACTATAAAACCTGTCATTCATTGCAATCAAATAAAATGATTACAATTTTATCCTTAAATCTCTAAATGAAATGTATTTTCGCTTTTAAATTGGATACTATTTTCGTGAAGAGTTTTTGTCGCTTCCAAATAAAAATCGTATCTCTATTTCTACCGTTGAATATGTGGTTCACAAACAAAATCTGAAAATATAATATTATACACAAATCAATATTTGTTTATCCGAATGAAATTTGTATTAAATAAATACTGGAGAAAACTGCAAAAATTTGTTTCTAATGTTTATTGAATGAGATATATTTGAAAGTAAAATGAATGAAAAATTATCATTCGTCTGAATATTTTCGCCAACAAAATTGAAATTTTCGTTTTTTCAATTAATATATTTATATAATATATTTATTTGATTTTTATTTGTAAAATGCTTTCTGAAAATTAAAGCAATAGTTATTGTAATATATACTTTAAAGTAGAGTATATTTTAGTATACCATAGTATAGTACTGTATAGTCACTACAATAAGTCCATTGAAATGTATGAATAAATTACAGATCATTAGAGCACAACTAATGTATTTCACAGTTTGTTTATTGCTATCAAAATATACTTATATATTGTTATATAAGGTTTTAAACCAAATTTATTGATTTGAATAAAGAGATTATTCATTGGAACTGACATTTTATACGAATAAATATATTCATCGCTTGAAATATTTTATCGGAGTCTTGAGATTACAGAAAACAATGCTTTGAGCGATACTCAAGAGTTAATCAAAAATAAGACTACATTTTAATACAAGAGTTTATAATTTTCTAAGAATTTAAATATTAGAATAATAATAATAATAATAATAATAATACTAATATTGACGAATATTCTTGTTATTTGAAAAAGAGTGTATAAAATATTAGATTATAAATTAATTTAAAAGCAAAACTATACGTTATTAGTTGTATACCGTATATACCAGTATTTGACAAACACTAATGTATTGTGTTTTATAATTCCTATAGAATTTACTTTTTTTGTTCATCTCTTGTGGCAAAATTAAATTCTTGGTTGACATACAGTACTCATGAAAACAGTTTTATATATAGTTTCTATAAAAACTCTATAAAAAGTGGATTCTCTAAGAAAATTATCAAAAGATGGAATTAAAAGAATAGTTGACACAATTCTCCAGAGCTTTTAGACCATCTTTTGTTAGAATTATTTGAACAAAACTTTCAATTCTTTGATTCCATAGAAGATGTGCTAAACTATCGATGTATACAATTGTATGCAATATTATAACAGAATAGAGTGTTGTTGAAGAATATAGTGAAGAACCGGCGCTCTGTTAGGCCTGAATCACACAAACAGTCTTACAGTTTGCCATCAATAATAAGGAGGTTAACATATATAAGCCGATTATTTTCATTTTATTTACTATATATGGACACAAATACAAACTCTTAACTCAACGCATACAGCAATATAGGGTACATATTCTACTGCCTGTCCCCTCACTATTGAGCAACAAATTCACACCAAAATGAATTCAATTTATCAAAACTGTATAAAACAGAATAAACTGAGATTTACTGACAAATCGTAATATTTTACAAGAATTGGTACCAAATTTTTCCATTAAAACTAAACAAAAAATAATACGATTTTACGGATTTATCGACGAAAATATATTAGTTTACATTTATATTTGATATTTCGTTGCAATTATTAAATTGGATTAACTTTAAAGAAATATACATTTACTTAAATCTAAAGATTTTTATTAATTATAAAATATTTTAATAAAATATAAAGCTTAGGACTAATTAATGTTATAATTAATATTAATCTTAAACTTAATATATAAATAATTAATCAAAAAACGCATTTTATTTAAAGAAACATTTTAAGCCCAATTGTTTATGAAATTCAATGCAATAGATTTTATATAATATTACATACATGTAACATGTACAGTACATACATTTTATACATATGAATATAAAATTTATAATGATTTTGTTTTTCTGATCCGATTTTAATTTGATTCAAAACTAGTCTTATTAGAGATAAAAGTCGTGATCTTTTTCAGAAACTCTACTTTAATATTCTGGTGCTTAAAATTGTGTTTCATTTGAGTTTATATTTTTATAACTTTTTTTCTCTCTCAACAAATCAATAATAAAAAATATAAAGTAAAATAAGAGAAAAATATTTTATGTAAATAAAGTCAATTTCCCGCAGAATCAGACATTTGTCACCGAAGTATATAAAACAGTGAATCAAATGACAAATTTGACGTAAAATAACATAAAAACTCGAGATTTGTTTTTCGATCCAATTCCACAATGTTTTTCCTTTTTATCTCTCTCTCTCTCTCTCTCTCTCTCCTCGATTGCAATCCTATTTTGAAGTCAACGTCTGTTTTCTTTTTAAATAATTAATGACTTCTCTCTAACTTGTGTTCCGACTCTCCAATAGATTATCACATAAAGAGTTGATTACTTTTTCTCAATTTTCTCTCTCATACCAAACACTGCACTCACTTTGAATTCAATACCGTTGTATGACATGAGACCACAAAAACTTATTTTATCATTAATTTCGTTTGAAATAAAATTTATTAAATAATTAAAATCGATTTAAATTCAATTAAACTTTTGAATTAATTAACAGATTAAATGTAAATGAATTATTAATACAACTGATTAATACCTGTATATAATATGAAGATTCTGTATTGAATCTAATTAACCAGAATTTAATCAAACAATGGTCTAAACGAGAAGTAATTAATATTGAGCTTAAGATTGAGACCATTTCTCTCACTACTGACCAAAATAAATACACAATTGTATTATTATTAATTAAATATTTCTACATCTCTTGTCTGCAAATGATTTCAATTTTAATATCATTTAATATTAATGTTTTCTATTTCTCGGCTCATAAGACGAGATGAGAAAATACTCAAAATATAACAACACATATAACGTTAAAATTGCAAAAACCGGTTATTTTCTAATAATGTAAGAATGAATTCATTAATGCAATTCGTGTGAATTAAAGACAAACACTGTATTGATTTATAAATAAATTATTTTCTAAACACTTCTGAATATACTATTGATTAATCAAATAACAAATGATTTATTTCTTTCACTCCGATTGAGGAAACATTAGATTTATTTGAGGCTTAACTGCAAAGAAAATATTTAGTTAATCAATGAATGAAAGAATGACACAAAGTATAGGCAAATGTGATAGGTTTGGATAATTATTTAAAACACAGTAAAGCCTATACCTTATAAAATGTCATTTCACTCATGTGTGTAACTATTCTGGAAATTCTGTAATTTGATTATCAAAGAGTAGCCAAATAGTAGACTACCTGTAAATGTATCATCTATTTAGAAACGGTGTCTAAATCTATATCACAAATCTTATAGTGTTTTTCGGTTATCGCATGCATTGATTATATTTAAGGGTTCTTAGACTCTATCTTCTTGTTATAGTCAATAATTAGTTGCAGTTTTGGGCGAATGTTTGGGAAATAGTATTTAGTTTTGATGAGAGAATCGCTGGAAGACTGTCTGATACTTAACTCGAATTCATGACTACAGGGAATCGAGTGCTTCCCAAACAGTTGGCATCCGATAGTATAGCAAATACTGACAGCAATACTTGTTAGCAGAGTATGACTTACTATAGCGATGGCTATAATGGCGAAGTAAAAGTGATGCACACATCGATGGCAACGGGTTGTGAGACACTCAGACACTACTCCTCGTAACACAGCGTGTAATGCGAGCCAACAATTCACACAACCATTCAATGTATTTAACAAATATACTCCGAAAACAGTGTCGGATCAATGTTTGTCGTATATCTATTGCATTCCATCAATCCTCTCTCTCTCTCTCTCTCTCTCTCTCTCTTGTCTGCAAATGATTTCAATTTTAATATCATTTAATATTAATGTTTTCTATTCCTCGGCTCATAAGACGAGATGAGAAAATACTCAAAATATAACAACACATATAACGTTAAAATTGCAAAA
>CAJPIZ010001839.1:0-15284 GCA_905368565.1 Medioppia subpectinata | reverse complement strand
TTTATAAACATTTTATACCCAAACGCTTTAGTTTTACTCAAAATATCACATGTTTAGAGAGAGAGAGAGAGAGAGAAGTTGAAGGTAACATTTAAGTTTTGCACATTTTAAAATTAATTTAATAAATAAATTAACAACTCGTTGAAAGTTACACCAAATATTTCAGAATATATTTACAGTATTGAATATACTCAATAATGTCGCAAACTTATGCCGGGAGACATAAATATAATATTAATGTTATTTTTAAATATTTAAAAACAGAAATACGTTTACATTATTGAAAATGAATTTCGATTTAATACATAATTAATTCATTTAAATTCTAGAAAAAGTAATTTAATTTTGAGTTTCAGTTAAAACTATTGTGTTATTAGAGGCAAAGAACTCCACTCAAAATGATATTGTTTTATGTCTTTATTATATTTATCGTTGAATCGCAAAGTGTGTTACGCGATAAAAGTGAAGCTATTTTCTGTAGTGAATCCTATTTTGACAGAATTGAAGGATTTAACGATACAAAGCATTTCTATCGGATTAATAGTAACGGAAACAACCCATCCGTCCATTTGTGGATTGTTGAAGGGTTGGACATCATTTACCATAACATAAGTTCAGGTTTACAACAAAATTAAACATTTAATTAATAAAGTATCGTAATTTTACAAAAGAAACATGCACATTTATCCAACAGCTGAATCACTGGTGAATTATGTGTTGTCAAACGATACGTTTGATTTGAATTGTTATCAAAAGATCTACAATTTGAAGCCGGGGTCAGCCGCCGACCAATATGTGTTTATTCAAAATTCTTCTGGAATACCCGAACACAATACACTCATAACGGATAATAAGCGTATTTATGGCCTTTTCTGCGACAATGAGTCCACTGTTTACTTCACAGCAGAAGATAAGAGCGATAGACCCCCTAAAAGCCGAACCCAATGGGTCTTTCAAATCAATATCAAATCACAACATTCTAATAGTTCTACGATTCCAACCATTCCTACCGTCAGATAAATGATTCCTATTTAAGAAAACATGTATTTTGTGAAATAATAATCGCTTTCTATTCCTTATGACAGAACCAAACGGTGAGAAAAATGTTTTGCAAAGATGACAAAAAAGGGGGTTTAATCAAAAAATATGTGATAATTATTTGTGCAATCGTTTTGTTCGTAATATGTGCTACAATTGTTGGCTTTTGTATCACTCGACGGAACAAACTTAGTATTTTGATAATTATATTCAAATATTTAGCTCTTAATTAATAATATTTGACTTTTTTGAAAGTAAAATCTGAGAGCACTTTTGGAGAAGAGTTCGCTGAAGACGAGAAAGAGGCCACAAATGAGACGAAGAATGTGAAGAAAACATCATTTCAAGTAAAATCTCCGAAATCACAAAAACAAAAGTCGTTTGATAGCAAAAAGGCAGTGAATTTAAACAAAGCATCGGTTTCCTCGAAAACCAATCCACTTTTAAATTCAGTCGATTCGCATAAATCAGTCAAAAGCTCAAGAAATTATTGATTAGATTTTTGTTTTGTTTTATTTTTCAAAGTTTATTAATTATTACTATAATTTTTCGATGTTTTTCTATTTTTATAAATTTTTTGATCAAATAATTTCTGTTATTTAGAAGAGAATTACATTTTTATGTCTTGAACTGCAATACAAACCCATATTTTTAATTTTATATTATAAATCTCGTTTGTATTACAGATAAGTAGTTAAATATTTATATGAAATAAAGATAAAATTAATTTTTAAAACAAAATAATTATAATTTAGTTGAAATAGTATTTTCATTATATTTGCAATTGTTATTAAACTGAGGCCAAGAAATAAAGCCAGCAATGAATGGTTTGGGAGCCAAACTGAGTGCCTGGACAGCCGTTGATCTGATTGCCTGCGCTTTCTTACTGTTGACAATAGGATTGACTTTATATAAGAGGACCACAAGTGATGCGCTCCTAAACACCAAAAACTGAATGACCAAAAGTTGGAGATTTGTATAAAATTCATCGTCGAATACATTCATTAAATGCAATACAAACGAGAACTCTCTGTCCGAACACTTGTCGAAGCCGTAAAACCAAACTATAATACATTCCAATACAAGTCTTTGTGGCGAGAGTTTGCTAAACGTTTGAAGGCTATAATGAAGTTCTTTAATAGGGATGAGAAAATTGCAGAACAAAAACATCACTAAATAGTAACCAATCGACGAGAAGATGGCGAGTCTTTGCTGACCGTCGAGTAATATACCGATGAAGTGACCGATACTTTGTATTTCAAGTGTACCCACAGTTAGAAATATAAGAAACGTGACAAACATCTTGTCTTTACTATCATAGATGTCCACAATATATGAAACGCATGATATTATTATTACAGTTGGGATCAATTCAATGATGGCTTTGGACCAGTAGTAGACACCAGTGCTATACCATCCTATTCATCAATATAAAAATATGTATTAAATGTTAAACATATGTCTATTTTTACCATTTCTTTGTTCGTTAAAGAATGTCCTCAAATCGGATGAAAATGTAAGCGTTGTTATGACTAATTGAAAGAATAAAGTGACGATAACTACGAAAAATATATATTTCATGTTTTGCAGGACCAGCTCTTCTTCTCTGATTTTGTGTTCAGTTTTAGCACAAGTGTTATTAAAGTCTTCCTCAAAATTGACGCATCCATTGGGAACTCCAATGTCTGCATTGAAGATATAACTTAAAAACAAAGCCGAACTTACATAAAACATGAATTGCATTAATAAGAATTTCCAATAATGTCGATAAGTATGTGTTATGTTTCGCATTAATAAAAACCCAAAGTCTTTCAATAGGAATCGTTTGCTGTGTTGTTGGACACCGTCTGGACATATGATTGTCTCATTACAACATCTATTAGTTATTAGATTCTGTTCAGACAAACGTGTCTTCGCAACCATTTTCTGAATATTCTCATCGTTTGGTTGATTACAACAACATTTAAGGAGTACTTCAATAGGAAGTTGTGTTTCTGTGCACTCAATAGCACACTGTTGTAAGTGTTGGCGCAAGTGTTGCGGTTTGTCTGAATACACGGCTTGTCCTCCTTTGGCCAAAACATACAACTTATCAAACATTACGAGAATATCATTATTTGGCTGATGTATAGATGTTATGACACATATGTTGTGCTTTTCTGATAATCGCTTCAAACAATCGATTACCTGTCAAAAGATAATAATTAAACATTTTTTATAACAATTAAAATACAGACCACTTCAGAAGCATTACTATCCAAACCACTGGTCGGTTCATCAATACACAGGAGATTTGGTTTTATGGCAGAAGTTAACTCCATTGCTATCACTAGTCGTTTTTGTTCGCCACCACTTAGGTTTTCAACATTTGTATCCATTGTACTAATAAGTAACAACTCAACCATTATGCATTCAACATTTATTTGATGGTTAAAGTGTTGATTCTGTGACTGATTTTTTAATTTGGACGCATATATCATCGCTTGTTTGGCTGTGAGTCCAGTGGGTATGCGTTCCCTTTCGTCCTGAACTATATAACAGGTCTTAATTCGTTGATATTTACTTAAATATAGTGTCGTTTCATCGCTTAAATACTGTACGTATAGACCATTAATACACTTAAGCAGTGATGTCTTTCCCGCACCGGACGGACCCATCAGTGCATTCAAAGACGGAAATTCAAATAAACCGTTCAAATTATTTAATATATTTTTTTCGTTTTTAAACATAGTTTTTGGCATTTTTAGTGACAGTGAAGTCCAAGCGATACTAACCACCGGATCAAAGGTTTGCTGAAAAGTATTGTACATATCATTGCCATTAACGTCCGTATCATTGCTTTTGATGCTTAACATCGCGATCGCAGACAATCGGCTTTGGCTTATGATTGAACTCAACCTCTGTTTTGAGTTACGATTAAATTTGATAGAAATTGAATCAACAGACGAGTTGTCGTCCAATTCTTCCTGACTGTCGTCTATTAATACTTCTCTACTTTTTAAACTCCATGTGATATTTGTCTTCGTATATAAAGCAATAAAAGCCAGAATTCGTAAAAATATTGCATAAACTACTAGTTTATACAAATTTAACTCGAGTTCGTCATCAGTTACGCTGAATTTATATAAAACAATAGATTGTTCACCGGTTTTACAGCGATTTAAGCCATATATCAATATCAGAATCGAGTTAAACGAAAGTTTAGGGAAAGCGAAATCACTGATGCTTTGCAAAAATAGTGGCATTTCTTTCAGTGGTATAAAAAAATTGCAAAACAAAACCATTGTTCCCAAGAAACTGATTGAAGTCATTGTCGCGATTTGTGGATAGTGTACAAGAGTTATGCCGATAATGTGTGCATAGCCTTCAATACAAAACACTGCCATTATATTGAGTAACATATAACCAATAAAACGATGATCTTCATAAATCTGTCCACTCAGATAATACAGCAAAGAGTAATAAGATATAAAGTAAAGTAATGTTGGCCACAATTCTACAAAATTTTTAGCCCAAAAGTATGAGCCCGTGCTATACCAGCCTATAGTAAACCAGAATAAACTTATATTTAATCAATTATAACTAGATAAACAAATTGAATTACTAAACTGTTCTGATGTTCATTGATGAAAATTTTGACATCGTTGAGATATGCGAAAGTAGTAGCGCACAGGTGTATAAACAGCGCTATAATTGACGTAAAAAATAAAAAGTTTTGGTTCTCGAAAAGCAGGGAATCGTTTTCCAATTGTTTAAGACATGTAGTGTTGGACTGTAAGACATCATTGGGATTGAAACAGGCGTCGGGTCTCCCTATATGTTGGTTGAACATATTGCAAGCGATAATTGCAAACAATACATAAAACAAAAATTGTGAAAATATTATTGTCCATTGCGATACATAAGTGTAGGCCATTGTTCTCATTATTAAATACCATGTATCTAATGGTTTGAATGATTTGGATTTGAATTGAATGCCATTTGGACTAAGTTTACTATTGTTGCCACAATTGCTCAGCACTGATAGCTTAAGCATTTCTCTAGTCTTTGGTATTAAATGTTTATTGTATTCTTCCAACGATTGAATTGATGCCAATTTGAGTAACTGCTCGATCGGCACCTCATCTTCATTGCATATAATATCGCATTCATCCAAATAACTAGGAATACGCTCCGGAAGTCCACTAAACACACACTGTCCTCCCTTTCCCAATACATACAAGTGATCAAATGATAATACAATCTCGTTGTTTGGCTGATGTATACTTGTTATGATTGCTATCGATTGAGTTTTGCATAAATTCCTTAAACACTCCATTACCTGTCGTGTAAATAACAGTTTATAATATAAAGATTTTAGTCTATAAGAATTTAATTAATTAAAAATAACAAACTTTTTATATTAAAATTTACAAATAAAGATTAAATATTAAAATTTAAAGGAAAAGATTGCGTACAATCAGAGCCGCATTACTATCGAGACCAGTGGTGGGCTCATCGATGCACAGGATGTTAGGCTTAATAAGTTTGGTTATCTCGACAGCTATAGCCAGTCGTCTTTGTTCACCTCCACTGCATTTCTCGACAGTTGTGTCGCAAATATCGGTAATCATAAAGTCTGTCAAAACATTGTCGACAATGGAGTAGTGGTCGACACTCTTCTCATTACTGTTTTTCAATTTTGACGCATAAATCATATTTTGTTTTGCAGTCAAACACATAATCAACTGTTCTCTGGAGTGTTGGCCCACAAAACAAGATTCAATCTTTCGGTTAGCATTGAGATAAAACCGCGAACTCTTGTCCAAACCTTTGGTGTTAAGTTTGCCATTAATACATTTGAGCAAGGTTGTTTTGCCCGCACCCGACGGTCCCATTAACGCGAATAGTGTCCCAAATTCAACGCAACCGTAAAGTTGACTGAGAATTGTCTTCTCGGACCCGAACCACATGGGCTGCACTTTATATGTGAGATTAGCCCACGATATGGCCATCTCTGAGCTCATCGTTAATTTGATTTTTGATATTATTTGATGATTACAATAAAGTTTGTGCAGAGTTTTGAATTCAAATAAAGATTTCAAAATATAATAAATTTATTTCAGGGAAAATTTGTTGACAGACAGGTATTAATACTTTTAAACAAATGATATTTTGAAGTACAGACAACTGTATAGACAACTATTATATCAAGTTTCAAGCAATTATTAAATACTTTTATTACCATTAGTAATTTAAAAACACAAACTTAAGATCAATTATGGGGGGACTAACAGAAGGTGAGGGATTGCCATAAAAAATTGATTTTCCAAATACACATTATTGCAATTTATTATTTTTATAAATATAAATTATGTATTTTTATGCAGAAATATTTTCCGTCATTGTTCATTGAAATTGAAAATTTTATTTAAACATTACAAAAATTAATAAGTTCTCTGACAATAGGTCTCATTGAACTTACAAAACTTGTTGTTCCCTTCATTACAAAATTGCCGGTAATATTAATGTAAATTTTGGTTAATTTATATACAGAATGCTTCCCAATGTTGTCAAATATACAGTATATAAACGAATTGTCCTTCAAATTTGATATGACTTATTAATAATAAGTTATTATATACAATATATAAGACGATATTAATACATGAAACACGTGTACATTGCATTTATATTCTTATGTATTATTTATTTAACGGTAATTTATAATTGTTTGATATTTTTTGCGAAATATTTGAATAAATGTAAAATAATTTTTTACAACAAGTTAGAAGTTACCAAGTAATTATAAAACTTTTTAGGATTGGATTTAATTTAAATATTATGTAATTCAGTACTGAACAAAGTATTTATTGTGAACTAATATTGTGAGTTTACTTTTTAAAATTAAAACACATTAAAATAATTAACAATATACATGTATTTAATATAACAATTGTTATTTGAAAAGAAACATCCAATTTATAAACAAATAAACAAATTAATATTAAAATTATATTAAGTTTTCAAAAGTTGTTTCTATATATGTCTGAATTGTTTCTTAATTGTGTTGAATTTAATGTTGCATTTAATTTGAAGTATATAATTATCCAAGTTTTTATCGGATAATGTATTTTCAATCAATTACTAGTCGATTAAAGGAGTAAGATTGTGATCATTAAATGGAAATTTAAAGTTAATGATAGTTTAAAGTCAATGATAAGCTTTAATTTAATGTACATTTATAGGTAGGAAATAGGAATAATATTTGCACCTAATTCTCAAGGATTAAAATAATTGTTAATCGCATTGATTTGCAGCCATTTGTACTGTATTTGTTATAGCATAATGTAATTGTTATATTCTTGACTATGATATCTTGAACACGATTAAGAAAAATATAAAAATATCTAATAGCATTTTAATGTACTTTACTTTATGCACAATATTTTGTTATGACTTAAGTCATAAGTAACTTTTAAATGATAATTTTATTTGACAAATGTTTGCATTTTATTCATTTTAAATTAAAATTTTTAATAGACGTGAAATATTTTTAAACAATAACAAATCATTAATACAAAGTTATAAATAACTTTTTTTATAATCAACTTTTTACGTTAAGTCATTACAAATATAATTTGTCAAACTTAAAATGCTTAATAAGTTGTCTGTATTTACAATATAACTAAAATAAATATTGATTTTATAAAATAACTAAATCACCTTGTTTAATTATGTAATATTATTTTAATTTTATGTAATTAATAAAAATAATGCAACAAAACTTCAGATGAAAGTTAAAAATTTTCAATTATTACTTTATTTCAGAAATAAGGTGAGAGAAAACTGATACCATATTATATAACACAATAAACACAGAAATCCTTGAATTAATGTATGATTTATAAGTGCTTTAAGTGAAGCGTCTTATAAAATAATAGGTGAGAGAGGCTTATGATAAGATTGATTGAAATTTCAATTGATTTAACGGTATATTATGTGTTTAAATGCATACCGAAAACACTTGAAAGAGAAAAATAAAATTAATTGTAAAAGGCGTTCAAAATAACTTCTTTATCACAGCATTTTTTATAATCAATTTATTTGATTCCTATTTTTCTAGTGATAAAAACACAATCAATGCGAAGGTGTTTTACAAACAAGTTTCTGCTAAATCCCACTAAATTTTGATATTTTTTGAATAATTTTTTTAAAAATTAATTTTTAAATAATTGTTAGCTTTTAAATCAGAATAAACATGACATTAATGTCGACGTCTTCCCCATTAATTCAATTCTCAATTGTATTGACACTAATGTCTGTCATTACTTGTGTCAGTGATTGTATTGACTTGTTTTTGTCAATTTGTGGCAANCATTAATTCAATTCTCAATTGTATTGACACTAATGTCTGTCATTACTTGTGTCAGTGATTGTATTGACTTGTTTTTGTCAATTTGTGGCAAAGCTATAGTCATTGGTTTCATCTCTTATTTGGTCACTATTTTCATACAAAAATACAGAACTAAAGAGACGGTCAGCTCTTTGGGAAAGGCTGTACTCATTACAGGTGAGTGCTGTATATTTAAATAATTTTAATTAAATATTAAATTATCGTATAATTTGTATTAAATATTTTGAATTAAATAGAAATAATGTGTTTTAAGTGTTATTAAAACTTGAGCTTTGATTTATTAATTTTAACTAATAAAACAATGCTATATCTCACGCATACAATTGACTAAAACATCTTTAATATAAATCGTTTGCGATAAGTTATATTGAATTAAACATTTATTATTTTTATCAGCAATAAACATTAACATTAAAAAATATAATAGTTCCGTAATTGGACAGTAGGACAAACAAAACCTTCAACAAATACATAAATAAATAAATTCTAGCAAAATTCTTAATTAATGTAATAGTATAATTAACAAATTGAAATTAATTGATAGGCTGTGACACCGGTTTTGGTAATCGATTAGCACTTAAACTAAACCGAAATGGCTATCGAGTGTACGCAACAGTGCTGTCCGTCGGGAGTAAAGGGAGCCAAGAATTGGCCGAAAGGGCGACTTTTGTCGACAAAATGCATGTCTTGGAAATGGACGTCACGGACGACACACAAGTGTTGGACGCATACAAACACGTGAGAAAGGATGTTTTACTATCGAGACCAGTGGTGGGCTCATCGATGCACAGGATGTTAGGCTTAATAAGTTTGGTTATCTCGACAGCTATAGCCAGTCGTCTTTGTTCACCTCCACTGCATTTCTCGACAGTTGTGTCGCGAATATCGGTAATCATAAAGTCTGTCAAAACATTGTCGACAATGGAGTGGTGGTCGACACTCTTCTCGTTACTGTTTTTCAATTTCGATGCATAAATCATATTTTGTTTTGCAGTCAAACACATAATCAACTGTTCTCTGGAGTGTTGGCCCACAAAACAAGATTCAATCTCTCGGTTAGCATTGAGATAAAACCGCGAACTCTTGTCCAGACCTTTGGTGTTAAGTTTGCCATTAATACATTTGAGCAAGGTTGTTTTGCCCGCACCCGACGGTCCCATCAACGCGAATAGTGTCCCAAATTCAACGCAACCGTACAGTTGACTGAGAATTGTCTTCTCGGACCCGAACCACATGGGCTGCACTCTATATGTGAGATTAGCCCACGATATGGCCATCTCTGAGCTCATCGTTAATTTGATTTTTGATATTATTTGATGATTACAATAAAGTTTGTGCAGAGTTTTGAATTCAAATAAAAATTTCAAAATATAATAAATTTATTTCAGGGGAAATTTGTTGACAGACAGGTATTAATACTTTTAAACAAATAAGTTTTTGAAGTTTAGACAACTATTATATCAAGTTTCAAGCAATTATTAAATACTTTTATTACCATTAGTAATTCAAAAACACAAACTTAAGATCAATTATGGGGGATTAACAGACGGTGAGGGATCGCCATAAAAAATTGATTTTACAAATACACATTATTGCAATTTATTATTATTATAAATATAAATTATATATTTTTATGCAAAAATATTTTCCGTCATTGTTCATTGAAATTGAAAATTTTATTTAAACATTACAATAATACAAAAATTAATACTCTGACAATAGGTCTCATTGAACTTACAAAACTTGTTGTTCCCTTCATTACAAAATTGCCGGTAATATTAATGTATATTTTGGTTAATTAATATACAGAATGATTCCCAATGTTGTTAAATATAAACGAATTGTCCTTCAAATTCGATATAACTTATTATATACAATATATACATGTAAGATGATATTAATACATAAAACACTTGTACATTGCATTTATATTCTTATGTATTATTTATCTAATGGTAATTTATAATTGTTTGATATTTTTGCGAAATATTTGAATAAATGAAAAATAATTTTTTACGACAAGGTAGAAATTACCAAGTAATTATAAAACTTTTTAGTAGAAATCTAATTGGATTTAATTTAAATATTAAGTAATTCAGTATTGAACGAATTTGTTAAATTTACTAAGATTCTGAGTTTACTTTAAAAGCATTAAAATAATTAACAATATATTTAACATAACAATTGTTATTTGAAAAGAAACATCCAATTTATAAACAAATTACAGTAATATTAAAATTATATTAAGTTTTTAAAAGTTGGTTCTATATACGTATGTCTGAATTGTTTCTTAATTGTGTTGCATTTAATTTGAAGTATATAATTATCCAAGTTTTTATCGGATAATGTATTTTCAATCAATTACTAGTCGATTAAAGGAGTAAGATTGTGATCATTAAATGGAAATTTAAAGTTAATGATAGTTTAAAGTCAATGATAAGCTTTAATTTAATGTACATTTATAGGTAGGAAATAGGAATAATATTTGCACCTAATTCTCAAGGATTAAAATAATTGTTAATCGCATTGATTTGCAGCCATTTGTACTGTATTTGTTATAGCATAATGTAATTGTTATATTCTTGACTATGATATCTTGGACACGATTAAGACAAATATAAAAATATCTAAATTTAATAGCATTCTAATGTACTTTACTTTATGCACAATATTTTGTTATGACTTAAGTCATAAGTAACTTTTAAATTATAATTTTATTTGACAAATGTTTGCATTTTATTCATTTTAATAGACGTGAAATATTTTTAAACAATAACAAATCATTAATACAAAGTTATAAATAACTTTCCTTATAAATAACTTTTTACGTTAAGTCATTACAAATATAATTTCTCAAACTTTAAATGCTAAATAAGTTGTCTGTATTTACAATATAACTAAAATTAATATTGATTTTGTAAAATAACTATATCACCTTGTTTAATTCTGTAATATTATTTTAATCTTATGGAAGTAATTAATAAAAATAATGCAACAAAACTTCAGATAAAAGTTAAAAATTTTCAATTATTACTTTATTTCAGACATAAAGTGAGAGAAAACTGATACCATATTATATAACACAATAAACACAGAAATCCTTGAATTAATGTATGATTTATAAGTGCTTTAAGTGAAGCGTCTTATAAAATAATAGGTGAGAGAGGCTTATGATAAGATTGATTGAAATTTCAATTGATTTAACCGTATATTATGTGTTTAAATGCATACCGAAAGCACTTGAAAGAGAAAAATAAAATGAATTGTAAAAGGCGTTCAAAATAACTTCTTTATCACAGCATTTTTTATAAGCAATTAATTTATTTGATTCCTATATTTCTAGTGATAAAAACACAATCAATGCGAAGGTGTTTTACAAACAAGTTTCTGCTAAATCCCACTAAATTTTGATATTTTTTGAATAATTTCGAAAATTCTTTTAAAAATTAATTTTTAAATAATTGTTAGCTTTTAACAGTCTTATTTGTACTGTAATTACAGCTGCAGAAGGGGTAATTAAGTTAAGAGTTAACATAACTGTGATTACAGACAGTAATGAACACAGTCACTAACATAACTGAACAAAAACAGTTAAACACCGTTAGCTATAGTCATTGGTTTCATCTCTTATTTGGAGTGATAAAAGTATGTTTTTATGTCTTGATTTCTCTGCCAGTCGAGAAACCCTTTCCGACATGAGTAATGTCCACTCACGACATATAAATTTATTAAAATTAATTTATAATTTAATAGCATATTAAAATATTAAATATTTTGAATTGAATAGAAATAATGTGTTTTAAGTGTTACTAAAACTTGAGCTTTGATTTATTGATTTTAACTGATAAAACAATGCTATATCTCACGCATACAATTGACTAAAACATCTTTATTATAAATAGTTTGCGATAAGTTATATTGAATTAAACATTTATTATTTTTATCAGCAATAAACTATTAACATTAAAAAATATAATAGTTCCGTAATTGGACAGTAGGACAAACAAAACCTTCAACAAATACATAAATAAATAAATTCTAGCACGAAAATAGCTTAATTAATGTAATCGTATAATTAGCAAATTGAAATTAATTGATAGGCTGTGACACCGGTTTTGGTAATCGATTAGCACTTAAACTAAACCGAAATGGCTATCGAGTGTACGCAACAGTGCTGTCCAAGCCCTCATTTCCCTCGGTTCTTAACCGGCTTTCCCGCTGAAAACAGCTGTTTTACGTACAGAACCTTTACCTGCAGTGCCTGCTGTGTGTTCACAACCTGCGTATGTTTGTGCACTCTTTCCTACAGAAGTCGAGGGGCGATCAACTGTGGGCACTCGTCAACAACGCCGGTCTATTCAGTTGCGGTCACTTAGAATGGGGTACTTTAGACACCTTTAACAAAGTGTTTGCCGTCAATGTGTTTGGTATGATTCGGGTCACCCGTGCTTTCCTGCCCCTCATTAAGGAGTCAAAGGGTATAATTTAGATGACAGACAAAAGCAATTGCACCATGAATAAAACAATATAAAATGATTACAGGTCGTGTAGTGAATATGGTGAGTCTTGGCGGCCGGTTTACGTTTGATTTGGGCGGACTGTACTGTATGTCCAAACACACAAACATTGCCTTTTGCGACGCTTTGAGACGCGAGATGAATAAGTTTGACGTAAAGGTGTGCACAATAGAGCCCGGATTGTTTGTCACACCCATGACCACCGATGAATACATCGGTCAACTCTTTACGCAAACGTGGAACCAATCCAGCGATGAGGTGAAGAAGTCATACGGCAATAGATATATGGAGTGCCAGAAGAAAGTGGCCCTCAATTTCCAGAATCTAAAGTTACGCCCGTGACTATAACTCAATCAACACCTGCTATACCACCTGCGGCATGTCTTAACACTAGGCGTCTAGTACATGGCTGGGTAGCTCCCAAACTTCTCATTTGATAGTACAAACAACGGTGTCTATTTACCGTCCAAATTGTTGGATCTGTTGACATACGCTAACGATAAGTCCAGACCAGACGGTGTCCAGCAATAAAATTTGGGAAATTATATTGTTTTTAGAGATATGCATATTAAGTGATTGTCTATTTTAAACTTTTATTTGCTTGATTAAATTTGATACTACTTTTAATATTTATCTCAAACATGCAGAGCTTATTTCTAGTGATTGTTCAAAATTAAAAACAAATTTCAATATAATGTTGTCAATTAAAATAATTAAATTTACACACAAAACCTTATGTTGTATTTATTAATAATATTATATAATTTAAATTTAAGCACTGGAAAACTGATATTAACTATAATGTACTGTATATCAATTTTATAAATACAATTAAATAGATATTAAATAATAATTACTTTTACTTAATATTTGAGTACAAATAAGTGCAATATATAGCCGACCAGTGAAAATGATCTAAAGTATACTGAAGTATCTTAAGTATCTTAATATATCTAAAGTTGATAACTCTATAAACTGGGTGTTGAAATTTTAAAAAATTTGCAAATAAATGAATGAAATATATACCAAATATTGTAAAATTTTAAAAATAAAATATAAATCAATGTGAATATGTCCTTATTGTATATAAAATACTTTTCAAATGATGGTAGCCTTGAATGCATTCAATATTTGAAAACACATGATATTTATATGATCAAGGCTTCTAAGGAAGAAATGGTGATTATTTAAAACATTATAAATATTGTGGAAATATATAAACACAAGAGTTTAATAAAAATAAAGCCATACCATATATATTTCAAATTTATAAGAAAATACAAGTTAGTAAAAATAGTTCATTACATTTAGCAGTAAATTACATACAGTAATAAATAGCAAATAAGTGTTGCGATCAATTCATAAGTGATATGAATCAAGTGTTTAGAAAATTATCAGTCATTAAATTGACGACGAATTTTGCCGAAGCGGTCAAACTAGTGGAGCAGCCATTGGTCACACCGGCAGACAATCAGGTGCTCATCAAGAATATATACGCCGGGGTTAACGCATCCGATGTGAACATAACAGCCGGCAGATACTTTACAGATGCAAAAGTGCCCTTTGATGTGGGGTTTGAGGTATTTATTGATTTATCATTATATGAATTATATAATTTCATGTCAATCAATGTCACTCAAACACTGTGTATTATACCGGTATGTATTTAGGGTTTGGGTGTAATCCATGCGTTGGGCAAAAATGTGACCAAATATCGTGTGGGACAGCCGGCACTCTTCCTCGAGTCTAAAGCCTATTCAGAATATGTGGTATAATTTAAAATGCATTTCAATAATTGTACACATGTATTTCCACATGTTTTAAACTACTATATTATTCACAAACAGTACATAAAACAAGATAATGTAATACCGGTTCCCGAATTAAAACCCGATTATCTGACACTTTTGGTTAGCGGACTGACCGCTAGTATAGGACTCGATAAAGTAATTCAGTTTTGTTTTAAATAGATTTACTGACAATTAATGATATCTATATTTAATTAAAGCGCGGACTTATCAAAGAAGGCGAAAAAGTGCTCATTACGGCCGCAGCCGGCGGAACAGGTACCACAATATTAAATATAATTAAATTTGTATGTGCACCCATATGTATTAAATATTGTTTAAATAATTATCTGTATTTTGTTTAATTTGAATCGAAAGGTCACTTATGTGTTCAATGGGCTAAGAAGAAAGGGTGTCATGTAATCGGGACCACATCATCGCCAGAGAAGGCAAACATGTTGAAAGAGTTGGGATGCGATCGAGTTATCAATTATAAAACTGAAAACCTAAGCGAAGTTCTCCGCAATGAATACCCGGTTTGTAGGC
>CAJPIZ010001838.1:0-15284 GCA_905368565.1 Medioppia subpectinata | reverse complement strand
TTTAGTATAAAGAATCGTATGATTTGTTTAATATTAAAGCCATAAAATGCATTCATTGCCAAACCATGTAATCGACTCATTGCCACGAAAAAGCAAAACAAATTATACAGTTAAACCTCTCGAACTCGTCGGAACACAAATGTTTGTTCGAGTTATAGAGGTTTTCTAATTATAGATATCACAGAAATGTTAGTACTGTAGTAAAATTTAGGGAACGTTTAGGGGTCTAGCTAAACATTTAGGCTAAATTTTCAATCACTCTATATTAGCGACATCTATATGGCACATATTTACTACATAAATCACTAATTTCTGCAATTTAATCTAAATTAATTCTTATTATGTAAAAAACAATTTATTAAATTTATTACAGATATTAACTGTAATCATATATTACAGCATATATTGTTATTTTACAAAAACTACTGCATTTCAATAATAATTCCTATTCCAGAAATATAGAATTTGGGTATAAGACCTATAACCAATATATTATTAATAATAATATTATCCAACACAAGTTTCTGGCACAAGTTTACAATAAATTGAAAAGGCATTTGTTGTATGAAAAGTTGTCACATATAAAGTCACATGTTAGTTAAGTTACAATCAAAACCTTGAAACAATAGGCAAAACAACACAATAACAATCTTATATTTTCCAATTTCAGCATATATTTTAATTATTAGCTCTAAAATACTATATTTGCGCGTTTGGGTTACAGATGCGATCTAGGACCTAGATTCTAGGTTGTATGAGATATGCGGTGTGCATATTGACAATGTTAGTCAAATAGTCGTCAATTTTCTATTAAGTTCTGAATTAAGTCTTCCAAAGGAAGTAAAACTTATTTCTCGAAATATTTTTTATATTCAAAATCTATTTAAATAGTCTTTACTTCAATATATTTATACTGTATATGAGAAGTGACGCACACTTTATGAATAGATATCATATGTATTCATAAAACTTTAGGATTTGATTTGCATAAGACTTGAGTGCAAACTCTTGTTATCAGATTTAGATCACAGACTCGACTAAAAAAGAAACTCGTCTCACAATTAATTCATTTATTATTTGAAATGTTTCCAAAAAACATGTCATCAATTGATTTGTGCAAATCTAAATCGATTACAACAATAATTAGTTACAATCAACGCTCAAATTAAATACTATATACATGTCTATTAAAATTATAGTAAATAGACTATGATTAAGATATTATGCTTGATGTCTATGCAAACAATTAGTAACTTAATTGTTGTCACTGAATAAAACAATTGTAAAATACAAAATGGAAATATTGAAAAAGATGATATTCTGACGAAATGCATGTGTGATGTTTGCCAACATATTTCCTATGATGACAACTGCCTGACACTAATACCAGTGATTATCTCATATTCTATTCAATTCTTTTGTCAGAAAACATTAGATTTAATTCTTATGATAAGCGAAAAAAATGAATTGAAATAAATTTTACTACAATTTGTGTTGAATGGAGACCACGACGAGCTTAAAAGCAACTTACTGAATAATAAGTTAGTCGTAACAAGATTAATCAATATCAGTTTATCAAATAATGTCAAATTAAATATTAATATTATTAATAACATTAATCTAATGCTATTATATTATATTTTAAAATAATATAATCAATATTAAACTGAAAACAATTCAATCGAATCTCTTATATATGATATAAATTTTTGCGAAAACCTTTTATTAGTTCTAAATGCAAACACTGAACAAAATGTGATTTACTTTTCGAAAATCAATACAAAATACGAAAAACAAAATACAATTAAAATGAGTTCTACTTTTTCGGAGAAATACATTAAACATATAATTGAATCAAACAAAACATTAACTAAAATACAAATTTATGTATAGATAAGGATGTATTTATATGTCAAAGGGAACCGTAATATTCTGTGTGAGACTACATTGGCTGCCAATACACACATTGATTACTACAGGCATTGATACTAATTTGCTTCAAACAAAATACAAATAATTTTTAGAGGAAAATACTGTCAAAAAAGGCTAAAATAAGATATTTTTAGTCCCGAAACAAATCAATATACAGAATATCATTGCATAAAATTTTTGCCATAAAATCAGTCAAAAATAGCCTCAATTTCACTCCCAGTGAACACTCCCTTTAGGCGCTGTGTTAGGGGTTAGGACTCGTCCATTGAATTCCTCACTATTTGGCACGAGAATAGGGAGGAGAGAGAGAGAGAGAGAGAGAGAGAGAGAGAGATTTGGTTTTGTATGTATTCTTATTAAATACAGTGCTGTATTTGGGATATTGTCTCGTCTATGGGGTAGTGTTGATGTAAATTCAATGTTAAGTCGATGTTATAATTCAATTTTGTTTGAATAATGATATCAATCGCCAATACATGCGATAATCATAGCATACTGTAGTAAAAGTAAATCGTTAACATTTATAAATACATGCGCAAAGTTTAGGAATATTGCCCTTGCTTCTTTTATATACATTCAAACTTGTCTGTATTTTCAAACAATAATTATTATAACTTTTGTTTATATCGCTAAACATTCAATTCTTGGTTTCAATTAATATATTATTTAAAACATATAATAATTACACGAATCTATTATATAATTAATAAATGAATCAAATAATCGTATCAAAGAAATTCAAATCTGAGAACAAATCCAAAAATTGTTTTTATATAAAATGCATTCAAAGTAATGATTGTCTCATAAATTAGTGTTAAAACAAAACCAAAGAAGTTATGATCGGAATATACTATAGTATGCGTTGGTATTAATGTTGTGGTGGGGAGAGAGAGGGAGAGGGAGGGAGAGAGAGGTCCAGGACAGGTAGGGTCAAGGACAGGGTTAGTTTGCGAAGTCGTTTCAAATTGTTGTGTCCTTAACAGAGGGCTGGGTTTGCAGTGAACGAGAAATACGTTGAGATTGTCTTCAAATAAATTATGTTTCGTTTCGAAGGCAATGAGACTCGAAGATAGGGAGAGAGAGGGAGAGAGAGGCAGAGGAGAGCGCGCAGTGATGTTTGGACAGACATCGCGTATATAGCACTCCCAGTCCTCCCTCACCAATAGCCTGTCTCAATGTGGGAGAGAGTGTTCAGCAACTATGGAGATCGTATACAACCCGCACCTAAACCAGGGCTACCATACCAGGGATGGCCACCACTTCACACCCTCTTCTCGAACCCCCAACTCATAAATACCCGAATATTTCTCGATATTCAATACATATAACAAATATTAGCATTAATTTCACCGATTGATGGCCTAAATCGGGAAATACTCGTCCGTTTGGGGCGAGAATATGTGTGTCTCGGTTGAGGCACCGGTGGTTTGAGGGCACCTATGGTTGTGGCAATTCTTGTGCTGTAGTGCCGGCTCTATTGACTTGTGCTCGGAGTCAACACAACAGCTCAATAGACTGACTGAATGGATGGTTTGGCAGTGTTTTGTGGTGTTGTCTACCCCTCGGCAGCCAATGGATGAATCCATGAGTTTATGCATTGGAAACGAGTCTCGAATGCATTGAAATAAAAGTGTGAATAAAGTATACGAAAGATTCAGTACTTCTCTCGTGAGGCACAGAAAGGAGGGGACAGTCTATGAGTAGCGCTCTATCCATACAATTGAGAACCAAATATACAAATATATAATTCAATAATAATATCATTCAAACGATTATTGTTTTGATGCTTCAAAATGAGTTGTATTTGTCAATTGTTTTGTGCGAAACCTATTGTCTCAGTCGCGGCTCTCATTGAGAGAACTCATTTGATTGTCGTTAACCACCAAATGTGCGATATATAGCGCCATTCAAACCATTCAAACCAATACAACAACAAAAACAATATCATTGACAGTAATTCTTACCGAAACCTCGCGTCGGATCCAATTGTCGTCCACTTTGGCCGAAATTGCGGACAATTGGTCAACAGATCTCAAGAATTGGTTCCAATCGAGTGTCCCTTCGAAGCACTCGTCACTCATCGTCTCATTTACTTAAAGATCATTACATTTAGTGTCAATTCATTCATTCAATAAGTACTTCATTATTACCACTAATATTATCTCAATTAATACGGTATTTGCCACTCATTTGTGTCCACAACTATCCATACTTTACACGTGAAGAACCGTTTTGTCAATACATCTGTAAATCAAAAGGACATTTAAAACAATCCGTAATAAGTATTAAAAATAATATTTAATAACATATTTATTAGTCAATTATCTGTGAATCTGTGTCTCAAATATTCCTCCGAAATAAGACTGTTTTTTAGTGATAATAAGACAATAAGTGGTGACTTCTGATGACATGTTTTGCATTGTTTGCAACACTTGTTAACAATTAAGTGGGAAAAAGACAATCGTTTGCTTTGAATCCATTGAATCTGATGTGACATTAACTCTGAGGTTCATTGTCTCCGCAAACGAATCCCAAGAAGTGAAGGGATTGACCAATCAGTCAATCGGATCATCGCATTAGACATAAGACATTTGTGTCAACTCTTATGGATATTATAATTGTGTTTAAATGAGAAGGAAATACAAATTTAAATCAATTATCGATTTAATGAATGAAAACAATTGATTGTCAAAAGAGGTGAGAATTTGATTCACATTTTACTATTTATTTGCTATAAATACTTATCTAAACAAACATTCAATACTATAATCATTGCAATTGTATCTCATTTATCGTATATTATCAACAATTATATGCAAAACACAATAACATTGTGTTATTATTGTTGTTGACAATACATTTGATAGCAATTCTGTTAATTAGCTATCATTTCACATCTCATTCAATACAATATCAATACAATCAGTGAAATAAGTCTATCATTGCCTAAATATATCAATACTGTTAAGCATTCATCACATGTTGAAAAGTTCATTGAATTGTTCAACACATTTGTATTTCAATCAATTAATAGATTAAATGTTTGATCACATTATCATTTCACACATTATTATAGAAATTAATTTAATTTAATTCAATCGCAACACAACACGAGTCCATATTATAGTTTATTTATTAATAATTGCATGTATTGTCCATATTATTATGATTACTGGTTACCAATACCAGAGGTGTATATAATTATATTTATTACAAATTATAATTATTTCCGGACTCGCCGTCCATATAGTAATAGTAATAGTTATATAAAACTTAAATAACTTTTGTCTCTTTGGAGATCATGTGATCATTTTTGTTGAAAACATTTTTAAATGTTGAATATATTGAAGAAAAGGTTTGCTTCGCAAATGAGAACCGGTTTGTAAGCCCGGCTTCGGCTAAATCTACTCCATATATAACTTATAAACATTATATAAACTCTTATTTCATTCAATCATTTTATAAAACATTAAATTTATTTCTTTTATAAGAATATAATAATGCCTTTTCTAAAATTTATTTTTATAAATACAGTAAATATTTAAATATTTACAATATATTTGCAATATATGGCCGAAACAATGAGAGGACTATTTAAAGTTAATGATTATTATAAAAACATTAATGTTTCCGAAACTCCTAACCATATATGATATACAATTCAAATGTTTGGCTAAACAAATGCATAACAANATATATTTGCAATATATGGCCGAAACAATGAGAGGACTATTTAAAGTTAATGATTATTATAAAAACATTAATGTTTCCGAAACTCCTAACCATATATGATATACAATTCAAATGTTTGGCTAAACAAATGCATAACAATTATAATTATTAACAAAATATTTAAATAAAATGATTGAAATTGAATGCAATTTTGGCGATCATATAGACTACTGATGTAAATATATATTGTATTGAACGAGAAATATATAAATTAAATAATAATAATAATATATTTCATAAATAAAGCATTTTTACAAAAATATAACTATAAATACTGGTATTCAAAACCGGTTAACAATTTCAGTGACTCGACTCGTGTGTTAAGTTTTTTAACCATTTAGTATATAATACACGCAATTGTAATAAATAATGAATAATAATAATAATAACAATAATAATATAAATAATGCGCTTATAATAGGGAATAGATCTCAATATATTGGCTGTGAGTTAGATTGATAATGGTCATAAATTTTCTTAATTAAAATGATATTAAACGTAAATAAATTAAACTAAAATAAATAATAATATAAAATACAACTAATGACACAAAAATAAGACAAACTTTTCAGTTATTGTTGCGTTTAAATGATTTATAATTTTTAAAAACAACTCAATTAATAAATATATTCCGACAAAAAAGTTTTTAAAGAAATTATCTAAACATTAGATACGATAGAAAATACAATATTAGTTGAAGTAATACAACACAAACTTAATTGTGATTGAACTGAATATGTGGTCGAATTGGATTCAAAACAATATGTTTATAAATAGCATTGTTTTGCCATTCATTAGGCATAACAGCAAACATTGTTATGTTTAATACTGTATTGTGTATTAAATTAAATGATATCAATGAATGATTTGGTCCAACAAATCAAATCTGAATACAAAAGTCATTCTTTAGTATTTTTGTCGATATATTTACATTTTTATGATATTTACTTTGAAATCTAATCGTCATTATATGGTTATAATTACTCGTATATAATAGTGTATTAAAATATTTGGCCATAAAATGCTGTGTGAATAGCATTATAGAGAATTATTATTAATGCCATGGAATTGATTCATTCATACATTTCGGTTATTTCATTGCATTCATTGTTGAACACAAAAACATTGGCATTCATTCATTATATTCATTCACATTAGACTTCCGTCTCTTAAGAACCAAAATATTTAAACGCTTTGAAAAAATGTTTACATTTTTTAGTGACAAACCGTAACATTAAATGACATTTACTAATTTCATATTAGCTTAAACAGTATTACCATATTAATTTATATTTTATATGATATATCTATCTAGCACAATCGATTTATTCGTGCTTTAAATGCAATCTTTCATTTGAATCATATATTATATACTTTTTAATGTAAATTGAAATATATTTGTAAATTTATTAGACTTTGATTTTTAATAGCTCTGCATTTAAATTATTAATGAAATTTTAAGTCAGAGAAATTAAACCGTAGATTTAATGTACGCATGAAATTCAATGTCAATTAAATATATATTTATTTAACTAATTTTTTCCTCAATTCTCCCATAAAATCATAGAAAATAAATTAATTTATTCATAAACCACAGCAACTCATCAAATGAATTATAGTCTGTACTCATGGGTACCAATATATACCAAATTATAAGTTTGGGATCTCTTTCTTGAGATAAACATATAATAATGTAATGAAAGCATTATGTGATACCAAAAGGACAGAGATTTTATAATATTCTGTTTCATGCATTCACTCCTTATAAACATATGTTAATTAAACATTTCAATGCCATTTCGCAAACTTATTATTAATTTAGAAATTTGTAAAATATTTTCCTGGAAAACACATTTGAAATCAATCGGGAATATACTGTATATAACGTGGAAACCTATGCATATATATCACGTGAAATGAGCGACAAATTTATTTGTCTTGTTTTGTCTTCGCACAGAATTTTATAAATTCTTTAACAAATTAATTACATAATAGTTGTGAGGAATGAATGAATGGATGAAATGTTATGTTAAATATATTCACGTTTCAGCTCTTATTGCAAAAGAAAGTCTTTGTTTTTCTAAAAACTAGATATCAATACTTAAGTCAAATGAATACTCGGTTTGCATTATTTTTAGCACAGAATATATTCATTTCAAAGTAAACAATCTTTTGATATATCATTATAATTATCGTATAAATAATCGATACAACAATTAACACAGATTCAAAAGTTGGTAACATTTTTATGATAAACAATGAATGTGTTATTTCTCGAATATATTCACTAGTTTTTAATAAGAAATATAAAATAAGGTTACATTGATGCAAATTCCCATCCATGTTGACAACATTGACAACATCTACTCAATTAATCAATGATTAACTGAAAACACAGTAAATATATTTATATGGGGTATCAGTTTGTGTTGAAAATAAACTCAATATATAGTAATTGAGACATAGATTAAAGAATTGAAAATATATTTCAATTAAATACACGAACAATAAATGAATTCATTTAAACTAATAAATATATTCGTATAATAAAACATGTATTAATTATGATTACAGAGATCTGTATAAATGATCACAATATTTGAATTTCATATTTCACTGCTTTATATGTAGACTACTCTCTGTAATCGTAATAATGATTCTGTGCTTTAGTTTAATTATAACTACAATTAGTATTAAATTATAGTTTTATACCATAAATATATATATTTAGCAAACAGTCAGTCATTCGCAACACACGTTGTGCTGAATGTATATATAAAAAATAATTCATTATTTGACAAATTAGCCAACAATTGGCCAAAAATTATAGTGAAATGTTATTAAAAACAATATATAATTCCCAATAATGTAGTGTTTATGACATCAAAAGTGATACTTCATGTGTTCAAAGCTTAAGGAGAAGTTTAAGGATAAGTTTTTATCAGCGATTGTCGACCGATAAACTACAGCGAGGGGTATATTCTGGGTTCACGTCTACACTGTATTCGTAAGGCTTTATGATTGCAAAATAGTAGTGATTATCAGGAGTTGATGTCTAAGTAAATTGATTGGGAAGTAGTTTAACATGAATTTTGTCGATCATGTGTCGAGTGAACAACAGTTGTGCATAAAATGTCAAACAATTACCATTTGAATGAATCAAGAAAAACATTGCATATATGTTAGCAACGAATCAAACGCTTGTTTTTTTGCAATACATAACAGCATAAAAAAGATAACTCTTTTTTAACATCAAAGCCATCGGAGGGTAGAAAAAAGATGTGCAAAATATTTAAGACTAATAATGGGTTCAATAATTGAAAAGTTTGTAAAGTATTATATACTGAATGGTTATGCAATCAAGTGATCCGTGTTTGGCGCGTGTGATCACCATTTGTCGGATCAGATGCTTGTCATTGAGTGCATGGGAGGGGAGGACTCAGTGGTGGCCACAGAGAGCCTACACTTTCCCTCTCCATTCACACTGTAGTCGAGTCCACACACACTCACAGTCTCTCTCTCACACAGTGTAGTCATGGAAACCATGGCTTATATAATGATAATAATAATACATTGATATGTTATGGACCGACAGGTGCTCCACAGTAGGGACAACGATATGTACACTAAAGGCAAAGGATCGACAGTCCCTTCAGATGCTCAGGCAAGAGAAAAGTGAGTAACAACCACGAGCAGCATGGTCATTTTGCTGGCCATAGTACTGGCCACTAAATATTAAAATGCATAAACTAATATATGTTGAATATAATGTATAATAGGTTAGCGCTATATGTATACGAGTACTTACTGCACGTCGGGGCACAAAAAGCCGCACAAACTTTCCTATCGGAGGTAAATATGTTTTCGACGCTATATTACTCGCAACACATCCACGCATACACTCCGCACACAACACACACAGCACTACACACACCAACTCTCCAACACTTATCCCCAGCTAACGCCTGGCAGAGCCATTCATATATACCGTTACCCATATATAACATGACAACCACTTGGAGAATGAGTGAGCCCTCCATCTCTTTCTCTCTCTTTCACTCACTCACTCCCCCCGCCCTCCACTTCCTTATTCACTAAACCGTTTTAAAGGCTATAATTTAGTCGTAAAGCCAACACATTTGACCACTTCTTATATTTTTCAAAGTACTAATCAATTGACAATAAATATTAGCATTTTTTCAATAACTATTCCCCAACTCTTAAAAGACCACTAAATAACTAATTCAATGCAATATTTTACAAATATATTAAAATTTTAGTATACGTTGAGTTTCACTTTCTCCCCATCGCATCCACAATAAATATTCTCTCTCTCTCTCTCTCTCTCTCCAATATGTAAAATATAGAATTAAAATACAGTTTAAGAATAATTTTGGATTGAAATTCAATTTTGAAGCAATATTTTAGAGCCAAAAAAAACAAATTAGAAAAAGAGTTAAGGAGAGAGCGTTTGGAGTAAAGAAGTTTTCTTATGAACAAAATATCAATTTCATAGACACTAAAAAAGAAACTAATTTTTATCAATTATTTTCATTGATTTATAATAAATTATTTCCAAACGATATTCTGTACTGTATATGAAAATAATTTCGATATCAAAAATCAAAATACAAATATATAAAATTGTGTTTTACATATTGTGCACAAGTTTTTGAAACAACAATTTAATTAATTTTGACAAAACATTATAAAGGGTTGGATAAATCAATGATAAAAATAATGAATACAATTATCGGAGGTGTTCTACCCATAAGCCCTGAAGGGGAGGCAAACGAACTCATTTATAATATTGTTTTCTTATTGTTTGTCTCAATAGATAAGATGGGAGAAGAACATCACATTAGGGGAACCGCCGGGTTTCCTACACTCGTGGTGGTGGTCAGTATATCACTCATCATTACCATTGTTTTGTCCGATAATTAATTGTTTCATTTGTTATTTGTTTGTGATATTGCAGTGTATTTTGGGACCTGTATTGTGCGGCACCGGAACGCAGGGACTCCTGTGAACACTCAAGTGAAGCGAAAGCATTTCACGATTACGTAAGTATTATTGCATTCAATATATCAGATATCGTCACTCAGTATATAAGAAATCTTTAATAGTATAAGTTTTTTGATTTGTAAATTAAAAAAGCGATCGAAAATGTGATGTATTGTTGAAAATGTGTTGAGAAAGAGTAGGAATTGATGAATAATTATATAAATTTGATGTTGTGTTTGAAACGTATGCCCTATTAATTCTGGACTTTGATCTCATACCTAGGGTTTTGTAAATTCTGGATATGCCGTCAATGGAATCGCTGGTCATGTAAGTTAGGCTTTTGATTAGTCAGCCCTCTCCTCCTTATAAGAATTGTATGTCTCCTGTCTTTCTATTCCCTATAAGATAAGCTAAATTAGTGTTTGAGAGCAACAGATTTAGTGCAATATTTAGTTGCTTATAAAGAGGTGAGACTGTAATTATGAACTTCCAATGAGGTTAGGGTTAGTGTTTCGGTCGATTCGATGCAATATTAGTGTTGAGATGTCATGCGTTGAGATGTGTTGTATTGAATTGAGTCGATATATGAGGCCATAGTGTATGGCATAGAGTTAGTTATGTTTGTCGAGTACAGCGTGTGTACAGCGAAACGCAATGCATCTCTACTACAGAATTGCATTTTCCAGAATATGTAGACGTAGTATAGCTTTTGGAAAGTTCACTATAGCTATAGCTATGGTTGAACAGGATATGTACAGTGCGACCAACGCAGTGCTCAGCTCCCAGTGCTGCTGCAACTCCTCATGCAATTCAATATATGATATTTGCACTCATACTCTACTCTAATACACACTACCCTATACTCTACTATACTCGGTATAGACCTATAGCTTCTATACTCTACATACACTCACACTCTCTATGAAAATATATTATACAATATAAGCTAAAACTCTTATATCACACTATTTTCACGTCATTCTCATGTGAAGAGTAAATAATCGATTGAATATAATTCTAATGATTTGTTGGCATTTTTAATCAATATTTTCAATCATAAAAAGAAAAGCTTGATTATGAATATAGAGAATACAGAATTTCGCATAGAATATACAGAATATTATACAGAATTAGCAAAGAATTGTGTTTATTATGGGAGGGAATAGATCTCAATGACCGCAAACTCATTCTCCCATTCAAATGATGTCTAAAAACAATATCAAACCAAACAAATAAAGTGAAGAATCCACTCATTCTATGTTTAAACTTATGTTTAAATTTCCGCACTTTTCATGTTTCAAAAGTTGTGGACTTTTCCATCAATTGCTTAGAAAACGGGTTTTCGCTCAACACATACACATCCATGCGTTTCGTTGCTTATTGTTGGAACTCTTGGAAGGGGGAGAGAGGGGGAGGGAAGGCATGCTTTATTGATTTTTCACGGCAACTAAATGGATGAGAAGACAAGGCTTCAGGCATTATAGCACTCAAACCAAGGGAACAGNAGAGAGAGAGAGAGAGAGAGAGAGAGACATAAGGGGAGAAGATGGGCTGAGGGAAAAGCATGCAATGAGAAAGAGAGAGAGAGAGAGAGAGAGAGAGAGAGCGCATACATTCCAGTGAATTTTCTTACAGTGTATTCAACTTATTCTTTGATTTCTGACTGTAATTATACGATAAGAAAATCGCTAAATATTTTAAACTTTAGAGTTTTAAACAATATATTTGCGTTAATGTTTAACTTAGGGTTTAAATTATTGCAGAATTTTAGCCTTTATTTCCCGAATATGTAAATAATATTCTACTCATTAATTAGTGATTTGAAAATTATTTATTGCATAATATTTTATTACAAAAAAGTTTGCAAATCAGATATATTTGATATAAATATTGTTGAGGAATATATGGATAATTTTCGGTCTGTTTAAGTAAAATGAAGACTAAAATGGACAGGAATTTGAATTTTTATTTTATTAACAAAAATCTGGTTTTCGTTCTCAACCATAGATTAATTGCTATTATTTTTATTGTTATAAAGAGGTGTTTGAGAGTAAAGAAAATTGAAGTTAAGTTCGGGCAGAGGATCGGTATAATGGTTAGAGTGGTATAAGTTAGTTGACCCCCATGTCAATGGCATAGCTATTGCTTACCAGAGCTGCACCACAACGTGCCTGTCCTGCCCTTCTCTCCCCCTTACATCATAACTCCGGTGTCTTTTTGGTTGTGCTGTTCCCTTGGTTTGAGTGCTATAATGCCTGAAGCCTTGTCTTCTCATCCATTTAGTTGCCGTGAAAAATCAATAAAGCATGCCTTCCCTCCCCCTCTCTCCCCCTTCCAAGAGTTCCAACTTTTTTATTTCTGCTCTTCTCTAATGTCGGCTCTGCCTCGACGTTCAGCTCACTATTGAATCAGTAGTCAGTAGTGACTGCTATTGCGCTCAACCATTATTTGATTGCCAGTTCCCAACACCAGTCCATTATAATGAACGCCGCATCACAACCAGAATTGTATACCAAAATCGACCAAAATTCTAAAATATAAATCTATTTTCATCTTTAGTTTTTCATTTTATGTAAATATTCACAGAATTAGAAAATATTCATTTAAAATAATTAATTAATATCACCGACTCTTATGCTTAAGAGACAAACAAATTATATCTAATGTTTTCTAATAAAAGAGAGAGTATAGCATAGAATAGTCAAATGGTCAACGAGTTTGGGATTTGTTTGTAATAATAAATCCTATGGGATGTGTGAGAGAGAAAATGGTTAACTCATTGGTTTGGCTATTCTTAGCACTGATTTTACCTAAATATCTATAAAATACTATTATCTTTAGTGTAAGGTATGAGTGAGGAAAATGTCTTCACATTTTGGGTTCTTATGAGCGAAACAACGATAAGACTGGAGTTTGAGACAAATGAGAATCATTAGCGAGCACTGCATCTGAGCTCTTATTTTAAGCATCAAATATGTGTATTCCCTCCGACAGCCAATGATTGCATCCAAACCGGGTCTACACTATACTGAACAAGTCGTACCACTTATGCCATCGACAAGACTAGTCGCTCACAAAACCTCTCCGCACACACAGAATGCGAGAGAGAGAGAGAGAGAGAGAGAGAGAGAGAGTCAATAGATTAGTACTTTGAAAAATATAAGAAGTGGTCAAATGTGTTGGCTTTACGACTAAATTATAGCCTTTAAAACGGTTTAGTGAATAAGGAAGTGGAGGGCGGGGGGAGTGAGTGAGTGAAAAGAGAGAGAGAGAGAGAGAGAGAGAAATGCTCCGTATATTTCTCTATAACATTTGACGAGTATAGTGTATAGTGTATAGTGTTATTATACAGTATAGTGTATATCACTGACTGACTATAATGTAATATAGAGAATAACACACGTGTGTGTCTATGCCTTCTCTCAAATAGTGTCTAAAAGCTTAACATAAACTCTATGTATGTTTGCCTTATTGTAGCATAAATTCAAACGAAAAATACTATATTTATTTCGTACCAAATCTTCTGATAACAATCTTTTTCTCTTCTTCTTTTGATCACTTTATCATATATTAGTTTTTACCAAATAATGCAATGAAGTGGCATTTCAGGAGACATACCATCAATACATCACATCTAATATTTTATAGGAAATTTCATTTTGTTTTATCATAATTTTATTTCTTATATTTTTGCTGATTTTAATTATTTTGACGATTAGTGAGAATATTCGTTGATTTTGAATCAAATTATTTTTCCTGTTGCTAAGCATTAATATTTATTTTAATGAATTACTTATAATATTTCTAATATTAACAAAAGTCTTTAAACAACAAAAATCAATGTTTACTATTAACACAAGAACTACAGAATATACAGAATCTTAATAATAAATTCTTTATGTATTCTATAGCCTCTAAAAGGGGACCAATTTTTCAATTGTTAGCACATTTAAAATGCACATCTTATTTGTAATGCATTTATTATTATAGTTATGGTTGTGTTCTCAATATCTTTATATATATTTTGAGTTAAATTCTTAAATGATAGGAAAAGTGAGAAATATTTCAAATCTATCCAAATGTGATGATCTATTTAAGGAAAGGCCACAAATGCCAACATAAATATTCGCTTGTTTTGATGCATTGGTTTAAATTAGTGCTTATGTTTGGATTATAATATGCATACAAACTAACATAATATCCGACTAACACGTGTCTAATTTGCTAAATACTGCTTTCCTTTCAATTAAAGTCATTTTGTATTGAACTCTAACACCAATTAATTCTTTGATTTCAATTTATAATTAATATTTTTATTATTTTATAACAATATATTTTCAATATTAAGATAATTTAAATAATTTCAAACACTAACAAACGAATCTAAATATTATATTAAAATAATATTATTTTGAATAGATTTTTTAAAATCTAAATCCCGAGTACAAACCAGTTGCTGCATAAATGCAAACCAAAAACTCTAAACCAAACCAAAACTTTATACACAATGTTATCACTCATTGTTGCCATGGGAACTCTCTCTCTCCCTCTCTCCCCCTTCCAAGAGTTCCAACTTTTTTATTTCTGCTCTTCTCTAATGTCGGCTCTGCCTCGAC
>CAJPIZ010001837.1:0-15286 GCA_905368565.1 Medioppia subpectinata | reverse complement strand
ATTCACTCACAAATACATTCAGTAATTTTTATTGTGCTCTCTATCTCTCTCTCTCTCGTCAAAGAATAGAGAAACTAATTTTGAAATAAATAAATGTATGACAAACTGATGGCATATAATATAAGATCAAAAATAGTAACAAATATTTAGTTTTAAGTTCATTCAAATAAATTTGCAAAAATCATTTAATGTCAAATACATTACATTAGTTGTTGGCAAAGAATGATGTCCAGTAAAAACCTTGTAAGTAACTATGAGCGGGTAAATATTAATAAATATTGACGCAAGGCATTAATAATTATGATATCCATTTACTAAACTATACATTTAAACGTTAATTTCAATAAATTTTAAAACATTTTCCAAATGATGCGTTTAATGTAATAATAATCCGGTCGTAAATTATATGTTTTAAAAATATTAAACTTTAAAAATAAGTAATAAATATTGTTTTTATGTTTTTAAAAATAATTTGAAAACATTATAACAGAAAAACATTACTATTTATTATAAAACAATTTCTATTACATATTAATTAAAAATAAGTTGTATTATTATTCAAGAACATAATCTATTATTAATTACTATAATTAAGGGACAGGTGTATGGCTGTGTGTATGTCTTATACCCACATCGGGTGCCGTAATGATTGCTGTCTATTCTCTGTAAAATATATATTAAGATAACGTATAATTAGAAAAAAGATTTAACTTTAAAGGTGATTAAAAATAAATTAAATCATATCTAAAATCTAGTTAACTGATAAATTTAATTTTAGGTTACAATTATATCTTCTCTTATGCTATCAGTAGATATCAATACTTTTATGAAATAAGTATTAATTAAATTAATTTATAGAAATTAAAATTATCAATGTTTTATCATATAATTTTCAATAACTAACATGATAATTAAAATATAATTAATTAACCTCGATTGAAGTTATGAGCGAACCTGAGCTCAAACGGTGGCTGCAGTTGAGGGTTGCGGTGCGGAGCCGAGCATATCGTGCAATAGCATCGACACCACTGGACACACGCGTGGATGACATACAGACAGACCACTAATGCCAACACAATCCCTATCACAGCGACCATACGTTGATCTGACCGTACAATTCAATGTATTAATTAAATAAAAATACATTTTAAAAATTATTTTAACATTTTTAATAGATTTTATAATAATATTAAACTAAATTTTAAGTTAAAATATTTTTATATAGATGTATTTGAGAGAACGAACTGATCTGATGCCGGCCAATCCAGCAGACAATTTGTTCACCAATCGGATCGTTGGGCTGACACTCGGGTATATTGAGCACCGGTAGGATTGTCTCATCGGTGGTCATAAGTCGGGCCATCATATGGTGTGTATGGAAGTGCTGGTGATTTTGTTGTATAACTTTAGATACAATAAAAATTCTTAATAATTGTAATGCTATGGACTTGTGCTGAACGCCTGTCCCATAGGAAGTAACGGTTAGACCGAAATGTTGTAGAGATAGGCATCAAAACGGCTAATAATGTATCTAATTATACGAAATTGTTTTCAAAATAAAGCTTTTTTAAATTGCGAGAGAGAGAGAGAGAGAGAGAGCACAATAAAAATTACTGAATGTATTTGTGAGTGAATTTCATTTATAATTTAGTATAGCATTTAATGTCTTAATGTAATTGTAATTTCTTCCCTATTTTCTCTCCGTTATTATTAAATAAAACAAAAAATGTGTGTATTTTCTAATATAACTCATCATTTAGTGTGTTATATAATTTTTCATATAAATAATATATCCAATGTTTTGTATTATAATATTTCGTATTATATCGTAATTTTTCTAAGAATTTAATAAAGAGAGAGAATTCCAAGCAATTGCGTAATGAGAGAGAGAGAGAGAGATGCAATTATATCTTAATACTTAATGATAGATATATCATTATTTTATTTAATTAATTTATAAATATCCTTATAATATTAAATTATGATTTGGGTATAATAAATATATAAAAAGTTACTTTCAAGTTATAAGTTTAAAAACATTAAAACATGTCTAAATGAGAACAAACTTACAGTATATAATGTTTTCGTCTAATCAATGGATAAGATATTGAAATTAAATCATGTATACAATCAATAGCTCACATCAATTGGCATAACATTATACTCAATATAATGAACACAATGTTGTTAAAAATAGTCTAGATTAGTTAGATAAGACTATCACCAACAAATGAAGTGCGAAATATTGCTAAAAATAATTATGGCAACTGTACTGTATTTAACTTATATATAAGTATATTTTATGTTTACTCTGTATTAATACAATAATTAATCAATGATTATTAATAATCATTTAAAATATTAATAAAATTGTTTTAAAAATAACTATGAAAATCACTTAAAATATAAATAACTTTATTGTCATTAAAACAAACAATTTTGATCACATTATAAAAGTCATTAAAACATTAATATTTAATTAAAAACTTTTGAAAAATGACTTAAACTTTTTGCCAATATTAGTGCCGCCGGCGAAAAAGCCACCCCCGGAGCCCCCGGAGGCGCCGCCCTTAGACTTCGAGCCATTATCGCCAAAATTTTTGCCAATTGACTTAAAATCTGATCCAAAATTGCCGCCAAACTCTTTACCAAAGTCTTTGAAACCGTTACCAAAACTGGTGCCAAAGTCGCTGAACATACGCGAGAATTGGTTACCAAAAGCTTTATTAAAAGCCTTGGATTGCTTGGTGTCCGACCGGCGGGCAAACACCGCGTATGGGTGGCCATTGGCAGCCGCAGCCGACTCCAGGGGCAGTATATTGGCCGCTGAGCTCTTGTGGTTTACCGGCATATATACCGAGAATACCTGTTTCGGGCCGTGTGTGCCGTAATACTCAACTACCGGTCGCCGCGATATCAATGGCTGGACACCCGTTGGTCTGTAGGCACTGTCGCTCCGGCTGTTTAAATAGGGGTTAATAGGGGTTTATTAATATAATTTTCATTATTAATAATTTACATTAATGTTTTACTCACGGATTAATATAATTATTTCCAATATAGTGATAATACGGTACTAAAACATACGCTTCCGATACCACTGAACTCAACACAAAAGTTATAAATTGAGTTATTATTTGAAAATACATTTTTTATATTTTTATTTTTTGTGTTTTTTATTTTTCACACAAAACCTATGGTTTGGGAGACAAACAAACAAATAAATGAAAACTAAAATAACACACAAAACTAAATGACAATTTTGGCACAAAAAATAGGTTTAAATATTAATATAAGTGTCGATTGAGTTATGAAACGGATTGTGTTTGCGATTGTTTTTGTTGATAATAAAACATAACATAACAGTTATGTTTAGTGAAGTTTTACTTACAATACTATACTTTACATAATCTATAATCTACTGTAAATGCTTGAGCGCACCGGTAGTTTATCGACACCTCCCATATTTGAGCTTCTCTCTCTCTCTCTCTCTCTCTCTCTCTCTTTCGTATAATTAGATACATTATTAGCCGTTTTGAGAGAGAGAGAGAGAGAGAGAGAGAGAGAGAGAGAGTACAATTGATTGCATAGTTTACCCTTAAGTTTCCTCCACTTTGTTAATCAAATCCTGATTTTGCTCTATATTTAGGATAAGAAAAAGTGATATAATATTTATACATAAAACAGAAGCAATTTATATCCAATTATTGTCAGTACAAAAAATAGTAAAAATAATTCTCAGTTTCATAAATGTACAGTGGAAATGCAGATTAATTTAACGTGGGTTTATTATAATTACCACATTATATAAATTAGAGTACTTGATAATTACTTATTAGGTCATCATGCTCAGGATTAGTCTTAGTAAACGTGTCATGTTCCATTTTTAATAGAAAATTTTCATCAAATAAATTCATAAAGATGAAATTAATTAATTGCATCAATTAAATATATAAATTTTTATATACAATTAAATGTGCATTTTCAACAATATAATAGTTTTCAAAATTTGTATCAATAAATTAATAGATAACCAAAAATGAATAAATGTTTAATAATTATCAATCAATTCCTAGTGTTGTGTTACGAATGTCGTAAATTGTTTTTATGAATATTCTTATTTATTTAAAATTACTATTAATTGTTATTAAGTTTAATATTCTAGCTTAAAAGTATCATGTTTTTTATACAGCAATATACCTATACAGTATTAGTTTATACAGTACTGTAGTAGTATTTAAATACCTATTTGTTGCACTCATTCGCAATCATTACGTATACACAGTGTTCTTGTAATTGATCATGTTACATTTAACAATTATTGTAAAACTTGTATAAAACTGGATGAATGATGAACTGATGGGGAGAATGAGTTTTTGAGAGCATAGGGATAGTTGGTTAGGGATTAGAGTAGAGACTCTACTATAAACATGAAACTTTTATACCTTTTAGTTTATAATTAGTTTTAATGTTAATTAAATGTTAACTATTTGTAATGTCTAGAGTATGCATACTATGTCTGATCTTATTCATTGAGATTTTTAATAAAATTAAATGTTTTTTATAATAAATTAATGACTTTTTATTTAAACATTTTATTAATCTGTATTCTTTAGTTTATATTTTACAGATCGTTCGACCAGGAGTCACGGGGGACAAGTACCTAGGTACTCTGTGAACCCCTGGATCGTAACAGTTGTATGCATTACGTGAGTTATTTATACCAAAATTAACTACAATTATTGTAATTTATTTCACATTTCATATACAGATTCAATCAATAATCTGTTTGTAAGTCTCGGCGATTATCCGGAATACAGACAATTCGGTATCAATGATAGGGAATGCGGACTGAAATACAAACCACAAGTGTTTGACATAACTTACAATAAAGGGTGCTTCAAAAACGGATATCAATTAATAACAGTGACCGACATGTTTATCGCGCAATACTACCATGATAATGAAGTGTGGCAGGTCCGCGTGGCCAACGGTCGAGCTGCGTATCGTGATGAAGCACCATGGGCAATTTTTATACAATTTAGAAAGTGGTGGCACGTCAGCGATAGTAGGAGCTGTTCCGGTGTATTGGTTGAAATGGGTGTTAACGGCAGCCCATTGTTTCTGAGGGTATGTATTAAATATTATGACTAACTCTCTATGACTTGTAGTCTTTAAGACCAAGAGCCAATTCCTTCAAACCGGTGAAATGCTGTTAAACGAGTCGTTTTATTGTTATAATAAGTTACAAAAGCATGGCCTTATTTGTTCAGTATATATGCAATCTCAACGGGCTATACCCTGCGAAGTAATCTAGATAATTATTTAATCAAAAATTACATTAATTTAATTAATGATTGTATGATTAAAAGGGCGATTCAGGCGCCAGTTTGGTTCAGTATACGGATGACCGCCGGACTCGAGCCATACTGATTGGTACCAATTCTGTCGGCAAATCCAAGTCAACGCCTGCAACACTTTGCACTCGTATTCTGTGTCCACATCAATGGCTATGGACTGGATTTTGGCTACAATTAAATACGGCACATGAGTTATATAGTTTTGAAAGTTATTATTTATATTTATTATTATTATTAGTTTATTTTGTTATAATATTGTGTATATATTGTGGTTTGTTATAATGTGATGTTTGCGTGTTTGCACAAATAAAAAATTTAGAAGTTTATTATGTCAAATACATTTAGTAAAACATTTAACTTTATAACAATTTTTGTTGTATTTGTTAGCAGGGTTTAGTTTGTTTTCAAAATTGCTATAAAATAAACTATTAAATCACAATTAATTTTAAATTCACGAGTTTAAAATAATTAAAACAACACAGAAATTACATAATATTATTTAATGGCTTATTTAGCATTATTTTACACATTTAAACAAATATTACAATTTTTGACAGAATATTATCTATATAAGAAAAAATTATTAATATGTATTTGCAACAATTGACATGCAAATTCGGTGCAACAATGGTTTTTGATTTAATTGATTTATTTTTTAACCGAAAATGCGAGCGCGCGGGGTATTTCATTGTTGTAAAAACGGGTTTTAGGCCCAAATTTCAAGCACGAGGGGTTGTGATTGTTGGCCACAATTCCCATTGAAAAAACAAAGTAAATAATTTTGAACGTCCCCTTCCCGTCTAAGCTTCAGATATATTACAGGGATTTTCCTTACGGGTGGCCAACTATACCAAAGTATACCTTATTGTACTGACGGGTTTGATGCTTAACCGTTATGTCAAATATATTCATAATAACTATCACATTATTGCTAAAGTCCACCCCATTGTCCCGATGCATTCATCAGTGCATTTACGGGTAAACATGGTACTTTACGCTATACCAATTGTACCAACGCCTTGGCCAATGTACCGACGGGTTCCGGGTATAACCAGCGCCCCGGGCAATGTACCAATGAGTATTAAATATACCCAACGCCACGGGCAATGTACACAAGCAGCCCAACTATACCCAACGCCACGGGCAATGTACCCATGGGTATCAGATATACCCAACACCCCGGGTAATGTACCTACATCGTCCAAGTGTAACCACCGCCTTGGCCAATGTACCCATGGTTACCAGGTATAGCCAACGTCACGGGCAATGTACCAAAGCTTTCCAACTATACCCAACGCTTTGGCAAATGTACCCAAGCCTCCCGTGTATAACCAACGTCACGGGCAATGTACCCTGGCCTACCATATATAGCTAACGCCTCGGTCAATGTAACAAAGCCTCTGAAAATGTAGCTAAGCTTTCCATAACCAAGTTTAACTCGCAATTTATAATGTTAAGTTATATAAAGTAGGTTTAGGTTAGGTTAGGTATGCAGGTAGCGGTGGGAAGCGTAGGTTTTAAGGTACAGGGTTATATTTTCGCACAAAAAAATAATGGTACGCGACGGGTAGTAGACTAGTCATCAAATAAAAAATGAAAAACACTAATTGCAACAATTAAATATATAAATTTTTATATTCAGTTAAATACAATTAAATGTTTTATGCATTTTAAACAATATAATAGTTTTTGAAATTTGTATCAATAAATTGATTGATATTTTAAATAATCGCATCACAACTGAATCTTACAAATATTGTATCAAAAATTACAAGTAATAAATAACCAAAAATGAAGAAATGTGTAATAATTATCAATCAATTCCTAGTGTTGTATGCATTACGTGAGTTATTTATACCAACATTAACTACAATTACCATAATTAATGTCACATTTCATATACAGCTCACATCAATAATCTGTTTGTAAGTCTCGGCGATTATTCGGAATACAGACAATTCGGTATCAATGATAGGGAATGCGGACTGAAATACACATCACAAGTGTCTCACATAACATATGATTATAAGTGCTTCAAAAACGTGTATCAATTCGGAAATGTGACCGACATGGTTGTCGGGCAATACTACCATGATGCTGCCGTGTGGCCGGTGCGCGTGGCCAGGGGTCGTGACGCGTATCGTGGCGAAGCACCATGGGCGGTTTTTATAGATTTTAGAAAGTGGTGGCAACGCGAGGGTCAGAGCTGTTCCGGTGTATTGGTTACGTTGCAATGGGTGTTAACGGCAGCCCATTGCTTCGGAGGGTATGTACATTTTAAATTATAACTTACTCTTTGGTGCAAAGAACTATTAAAGTTCTTATATTTAACTATAATTCAATTCTCTGATTATAACCACTGGTTTTGTCCGATATATCCAGTTTTTATGACCAGACACCTGATGTTACGGCCGGAAATTCAAATAAGCCGGGTCTTGAAATTAAGCACACTTACAACGTGACCACACATAGTAAATACAATGTCATGTTTCAACCCCACTGGGATTTGGCCCTGATCAAATTGGACAAATCGTTCTCACGCTATCAACGCGGACGACAATACTTGATAAACACCATATGTCTGCCAAAAGAGGGTCAGGTGAACAATGGGAAATCAATGGCAACAATATTTGGCTACGGATTGATCGATGAAAATAAGACCAAGAGTCAATTCCTTCAAACCGGTGATATGCTGTTAAACGAGTCGTTTTACTGCTATAATAGCGCACAAAAACATGACCTCATTTGTTCAGTATATATGAAATCACAACTGGCCATACCTTGCGAAGTAATCTAGTTAATTATTTAGCCAATATTACCTTAATTTAATTAATGATTGTATGATTAAAAGGGCGATTCGGGCGCCGGTTTGGTTCAGTATACGGACGACCGCCGCACTCGAGCCGTACTGATTGGTACGATGTCTGAGGGAAGACCTAAAGTATGCGATACTTTTCACTCGTTTTTTGCGTCCACATCGATGGCTATGGACTGGATTTTGGCTACAATTAAATCCGGCACATAGTTTTGAAAGTTATTATTTATATTTTTATTATTCTTATTATTAGTTTATTTTGTTGTAATGTTTGCGTATTTACACACATGCAAAATTTAGATTTTTTATATCAAATACTTTATTATATCATTAAATTTTATAACAATTTTTGGTGTATTTGTTAGCAAGGTTTAGTTTGTTTTCAAAATTGCTATAAAATAAATTATTAAATCTCAATTAATTTTAATTAACGGGTTTAAAATAATTAAAACAACACAGAAATTACATACTATTATTTAATAACTTATTTAGCATTATTTTTTAAAGTTTACACATTTAAACAAATATTATAATTTTTGATAAAAAGTTTTCATCAAATAAAAAACATTAATTGCAACAATTAAAAATATAATTTTATATGTTGAGTTAAATTTAATGTTATGCATTTAACACTTAAACAATATAATAATTTTTGAATTTTGATTTAATACATTGATTGATATTTTAAATAATTGCATCACAACTGTTATCTTACAAATATTGTATCAAATAATTACAAGTAATAAATAACCAAAAATGAAGAAATGTTTAATAATTATCAATCAATTCTTAGTGTTGTATGCATTGCCTGAGTTATTTATACCAACATTAACTACAATTACCATAATTATGTCACATTTCATATACAGCTTACATCAATAATCTGTTTGTAAGTCTCGGCGATTATCCGCAATATAGCCAATACGGTGTCAATGAAAGGGAATGCGGATTAAAATACAAAACACAAGTGTCTCACATAACATATGATAACAAGTGCTTCAAAAACGTATATCAATTGGGAAACGTGACCGACATGTTTGTCGGGCAATACTACCATGAGTCTAACGTGTGGCCGGTGCGCGTGGCCAGAGGTCGTGATGCGTATCGTGGCGAAGCACCATGGGCGGTGTTTATAAATTTTAAAAAGTGATATCACTTCGGCGATGGTCAGAGCTGTTCCGATGTATTGGTTACGTTGCAATGGGTGTTAACGGCAGCTCATTGTTTTGGAGGGTATGTACATTTTTATTTAATATTAAAACTTACTCTTTGTTGTAGTCTTTATGATTGTATTTTTAACTATTTTAGTAACTATTAAAGTTTTTATATTTAAATATAATTCAATTCTTTGATTATAACCACTGGTTTTGCCCGATATATCCAGTTTTTATGACCAGACCCCGAGTGTTACGGCCGGAAATTCAAATAAAGCGGGTGCAGAAGAGAAGTACACTCACAACGTAACCCACCATAATAAATACAATGTCATGTTCGAATTCCACTGGGATTTGGCCCTGATCAAATTGGAAAAACCGTTCTCACGCTATCAACGCGGACGACAATACTTGATAAACACCATATGTCTGCCAAAAGAGGGTCAGGTGAACAATGGCAAATCAATGGCTACAATATTTGGCTACGGATTGATCGATGAAAATAGGACTAAGAGCGATATCCTTCAAACCGGTGATATTGTCACGGATAAAACTGCTCTTTATTAAAAGATATAAATTACGTCTCGACTTTAATTACTCTAGCTGATTTTGGCGCTACTCTCATATACCGAGCAGCAGTTTTACCGCTTTCCCGTAAATAGTTCTTTTAGACCAAACCAGATTCTAATAATTATCATAAACTCTAACTAAAACCTGTTCTCCCAAATCTAACTGACTATAATAATAGTTTAAATTAATAAAAGATTAAGCATTTATTACACAACAAACAACTTTTATTCAAATAGATTAAGAAACATTAAATACAATACCGAGTCGGTATTACCGACAGATGGTTAATTACGGATGATGATTTTGGAATGATGTTACAACTCGACGTGACTNCAAACAACTTTTATTCAAATAGATTAAGAAACATTAAATACAATACCGAGTCGGTATTACCGACAGATGGTTAATTACGGATGATGATTTTGGAATGATGTTACAACTCGACGTGACTTATGAGTGGTTACCGGCTTTACCGACAATCAGTAAATACTATCACTAGTCCCGTTATCCCAACTCAAATAAGTCTGTACCACAGTTTATAATAAAGAATAAATGAAATAGTAGTGAATAGTGGGGAAGATTGGATGTGAGTGCCGATATAAGTAACACTTATATCACGGATAGCGGCACAAAATAAGACTAAAGCTGAACCTATAAAGAATTCTCAACTATCTGTAAAAATACTTATTCAAAAAGTAAAGATCTAACTAACGTGAACACAAACTAAGACTCTTTTCTTTCTCTCGCTCTTTTCACGCCGAAAGGAAAAATATGGGCCGTACTCTCAACGTAGTGTACTAACGATAGTTGGTTATTCTACAGAACTTTCACGAATCGTTGTCATGGCCGTTTCCTTTAATAATGTGGTGGTGGCTCACAATGGCCGACTGATATAATGGAATCTCATAGAAATGAATGGAATTACATAGAAACACATAGGAATGCATTGAAAAACACTAACCTAACAACTTTATAAATTAATAATAATTAGGGCGTTTGCTTTACCCTGAATACAAGATTATGGTTTTATAGAGGGATAATCAGTCTATAACATGATAGGTCTAAATTAGTCTGATCGAGTTCCGGTCTACGGGTTTCTGGTCATTATTCCCGATTCAATGGGAAATATCAATATAGTCAATAAACTGATTAATTAATGTTAAGAACTTTGCTTTACCCTTATATAGATGTTATAGGATTATAGCTGGATAATCCCTCTTTACTATGATAGGTCACCTGTGGTCATACCGAGTTCCAATCTGGGGGTTATCGGGCAATATTCCCGATAAACATGGAAATTTCAATAGAGATGGTACTTAATTAATTAATAACGGCTAATTAGCTTCTTTACTATGATAGGTCACCTGTGGTCATACCGAGTTCCGATCTGGGGGTTATCGGGCAATATTCCCGATAAACATGGAAATTTCAATAGAGATGGTACTTAATTAATTAATAACGGCTAATTAGCTTGCTTTACCTTTAGTTCTAGTTTATAATTATATAAGTGCGTTACTACTCTACACTTTAGTATACGACATATATCTGGTCAGAGTTCCGGTCTTAGGGTATTCGGGTAATATATTCGTAAATACATGAAAATACTCATTAAGTCTCAACTTAATTAGTCGATGATTTCTCAGAAGCTTGCTTTACCCCTTTACTGACTTAATTGTTATAAACCTTAGTGTCTGACCTTCAGATTGATAGGTCACACTTAGGTGTCCGGAGTTCCGGTCATAGGGTATTCGGGTGTTGTAACCGGTTCGGGTACACATTATTAGTATCGCCTTTGGTATTCACTTTTAACAGTGATCTGGTTCTCATATATCTACTATTAGTAGTGTATCTCGGTAACATATATGACTGTCCGGACCATCGGGCGTAGTGGATTACTACTCTACACTTTGGTATACGACATATATCTGGTCAGAGTTCCGGTCTTAGGGTATTCGGGTAATATATTCGTAAATATGTGAAAATACTCATTATGTCTCAACTTAATTAGTCTATGGTTTCTCGGAAGCTTGCTTTACCCCTAATTAGACTTGATAGGTTTAAACCTTAGTATCTGACCTTCAGATTGATAGGTCACACTTAGGTGTCCGGAGTTCCGGTCATGGGGTTTTCGGGTGTTACAACCGGTTCGGGTACACATTATTAGTATCGCCTTTGATATTCACTTTTAACAGTGATCTGGTTCTCATATATCTACTATTAGTAGTGTATCTCGGTAACATATATGACTGTCCGGACCATCGGGCGTTAACCGGTTCGGGTACACATTATTAGTATCGCCTTTGGTATTCACTTTTAACAGTGATCTGGTTCTCATATATCTACTATTAGTAGTGTATCTCGGTAACATATATGACTGTCCGGACCATCGGGCGTTCCGGTCTGGTCGGTTCGGGTCACTACCCCGATAACGATAATGTTAAGTGTAGACAAAGTAAGACCTCCGCCTCACAATGAATACTCTTGTCATCTCAATCACTAAATGGTCTGTGTCATTCTGAAGACAGAGTGGTACTTATGACGACTATACCGGTCAGTCACAAGCCCGGCCATTAACCATAGCCATTAATTACCATGTCAGTTATACACTCTATTCCGCGCTATAAGTTTATGGTGTTTATCATAATATGTACGGTCTAATATGTTAAGCTATACGGTAAGCAATGAGTGTTAAAGCCGTAAAATGCGAAAAAATATTTGGTAAAGATTTTACTTATTACAATATTATGACCGTAATTTAAAAAAACTGACTTTTGTAAAATATATTTTTCGCACAATTTAAACATAAAGATTATTATAATGATTATTTAATAATAATTAACTTTGTATAACAAACAAAATTATGGTAAACAAGTAAAGGGTGTCCAATGAATTAGTACTATTTGATAGCTTATATTCTTTAAACAAATTATCTCTGATTATAACTATTTTCCTTTTCGATTACTAATGGAAATCTAATAGAATTAACTAAATATTAATTTGGTATAATTTAAATTTTATTTAACTAGCGTTTGCTTAATCAGGAGGACTTTTATTAAAAATTCTACATTTATATTGTTATAGATTTTGATGACCTAGCTTAATTCTGGAAATTGTTGTCTTAAATGGTTAATAATAATTTAAAAGATTGAATGTCATAAGTACTAAGTTAATTTAAAAATATTATTAATTTTGCGCAACTGTACTCTTCACAGTAATTTTATTCTTGAATTATTTATTTAAGCGTTATTTCTCAATAAAATAGCTAACATCTGACAACCATCGAACTTATTATGTTGATTGATATGTTTTTATTATAAATTAAGGATATTTTAAAAATTCTGATATTTATTTAAATTTTTGAATGAAGAAATCCGTTTTCCTGACCGTCATTTTTTAAATAATACATTTAGTTTAAATATTGTCATAAAAATAAGCAAGAACATTAGTTAAATTGTATTATTAGTTCTCAGAGATAAAGTGTAATTTATTCATGTTTGAAAATGCCCGAGTTTATTAAAATCGGATTATAGATGCCGGATCTACACGTGTTTATAATAAAGTACTACCTCAATGTTTTCCTATGTAAATACACAATAGTACTAAATCATTGGGACACCGTTTACATGTATAAACACAATCATATACTCTTTTAATCGGCAACAAATTATCCTCGCGAACTAAGTCAAGCGGCGACAAGTGGCGACGCATGCGCACAACAGCCACTCCCAGTTTCTCGACGGCTAAACTGCGTCGAGTGTGTGAACTCATGAACCGATCGCTGGACCAGTTTGTGGACGCCGTGCGCACCAAAGCATTACCCGAGAGAGTGGTGGACATGAAGTGGTGGTACGCGTGCTATGCGATGGACGTCATAGCGAACTGCATATTCGGCGCCACCACTCAGGCCTACACCGACCCCAACGACCCAATGGTAGTGAACGGTCGGGCGATGTTCCGTCCCGTGTACTGGCGATGGTTGGCCACAATGCTGTTCCCCACGTGGCTATTGAATTGGCTGAACATTCACTCCGAGACCAACGATAAGTCGATCGACTATTTCTGTCAATTCACGCGACAATTGATGCGTTTAAAAGAGATGGAAGAAAGGGATGGTTTGATTGGGAACCGAGAGTTTAATGATTTTATAGATCTACTCACAAAACACACGGATATGAACAAAGGTTATGCATGTGCTCAATTATTAGTTCCATTGGCTCGCTAACGTATGTTAAATATATATTTAAAACAATTTTTAAAATTCCGTTTGTTGTTGATCTTCTCCTTCTTTCGCTACCACTCGACTTGGGTGAGCTGCCCGACACACACACCGTGGATGGGCTCTACCGGGAGGCCAAACAATCGACCCGACGGCCGATGAAAGACGATGAGGTGATCGCACAGGTATTCTCGTCGCTGACGGGCGGTTTCGAGGCCGGCAACAACGCACTCGCTTTTGCAACACTCGAGTTGGCTCTCCATCCGGACATTCAGGAGCGGGTGTACGACGAGGTCGTTATAATATGTACGGTCTAGTATCATAGTCTTAACGGTACGCAATGAGTGTTAAAGCCGTAAAATGCGAAAAAATACTCGGTAAATATTTTACTTATTACATAACTCCCCCCTTAATGGGTCATTCGCCCCGAATGACATCGAGTTTTACATCACCAAAATCATCACCTTCACAAAAGATAGATTAAATAGATTAGTATTATTTATGCAAATTAATTATATAATGACAACTTTAAATACTACTTAATTACTTTAACAACTAAATTTGTTTTTGTGTTTTGACATTTTATAGTTTTTGTTGGTTGATTTTTAAAACATTTTATATTTTTTTTGTTTGATTTTTTAAACATTTTATAATTTTTTTTTGTTTGGAATAGGGAAAACGGGAGGACCCCGCGAAAACCTATTCAACGTATATACATTTAAATTTAGATAAATATAGTGTGTAAACACATTACTGCATGAAATATTAATAAGTTTTACTAAATATTTTATGTAAAATGATGCGTTACAATTTGATTATTTAAGATGAAAACATGTAATTATAATTATAATTAAAAACCCTTCAAACTGATATACCGCTTAGAATTTTCAACTCTGACCAATTAAACCCTCTAAACAGCATATGAGTTTGGTATATTATAATTTATATGATTATTATTAAAATGATTAATTATTATTTTCATAGACATAAACGTTGGTCTTTCAGGTATTCTTCAACTGGTGTTATAAATTGCCGTTAACTGTCTTTTTTTTCAACACTTAGTTGTATCTCAAATTTGAACTTTATCTTCAGATCTTGTTCGATGCATCGTTTTACTTTCAATGTTTGAGATATTTTTGTATCAAATGCCTTAAATCGTTCGTAAATGAGA
>CAJPIZ010001836.1:0-15288 GCA_905368565.1 Medioppia subpectinata | reverse complement strand
CGTGTCGTTATATAATGACTTATAAGACGAGTAGTAATGAGCCCAATGGGATTGATAAACCCGATGGGTCAGTATTTATCACTTGTATTTATTATGCAACATTCAATGCAATGAATATAATTTTTTTGGTGAAATAAACAAATTGTTGATTTATTTGTATTTTCAGTGATAAGAAAAAAGACAAAAATAATGAAAAAGAGGCAGAAGATGGGGAAGAGAAGAGAGAGCCGATCGGTTTCTTCAAAATGGTTTGTTTTGAAGAATTTATTCATTACTATTATTCTGTATTCTGTTTTATCTTGTTTTTTTTGTTATTTTGTTTTAAATCTTGGAATATATTAACAATATTTTTATACTAAATAAAATTAAAAATAATAATTTAAATTCTTGTTACTGACAAAGAAGTGTTATTACAGTTTTAAATTAATATTATTTATTTAAGTCTAATTTATAAAAATTAATTTTCTTAATGTATTTTTAATGTAAATTAACTTAATTTATTTTATGTACAAATAGTTTACCTATTCTTCTGGTTTTGACAAAATACTAATGTTTATGGGTATAATATTCTCGCTGGCAATGGGCTCAGGACTGCCGGCCATTACGATCTTCATGGGAGAAATGACTGATACTTTTGTTGAGTACGAGTTATACAATCAGTTATACAAATGGAAAACCGGAGACTTTTACGAAAAGAATCTGACACATATACCAGAGACCAACAAAACACAATTCCTCGACACTAATATTATATTCAGAGGGTTTCCACTCATGGATTTGGAAGTGATTCAGATTCGGCTCAAATTGTCAAACGATTCATTCGCCGAAGCACTCAATCGGACCGTATTTTTTCATCACAAAGACTTTGAGGACGCTTTCATAACCGATGCCTACTTTTGGAGTTATATGATGTTAGGCATTGGCTTAGCTTTTCTACTCTGCGGTTATGTAATGGTCTCGACGTTCAGCACTGCGGCCAACAATCAGACACAACGCATACGGATATTATTCTTCAGATCTATTCTTAGACAAGATATCAGTTGGTTTGACACAAAGACATCGGGAGATTTCGCCACCAAAGTGACCGCGTATGTTTTCATTAGATTTGCAGTATAGTAATATTTGTATTACACTGCAGTACTGTGTTGTAATACTATAATATTATAAATTACACAGTATTAATAAAATATAATTAATTAATTAATGTTTTATTTGTCGTTTTATTAGTGATTTGGATAAAATTCAAGAGGGAGTCGGAGATAAGGTTTGTATTAACTCATTTGTCTGATTAGTTATTAGTTTAAAATAATTTGTAACCATTAATAAGATGAACTTTTTATAACAAGAATTTTGTCTATTTTTATAAAAAGATTAAAAACATTATTAAATAAGTTACAATACATAGACTTTAATTTATAACTCTAAATAAGCCATAATTAATTATTTTGATAAATAACATGATCATTTAGGTGGCTCTCTGTATATTCTCATTCTCGTCGGTCTTATGTTCGTTGGGAACCGCTTTCTATTACGGATGGGAACTAACGTTAGTTATACTGTCCGTCACACCAGTCCTCGTCATTTCATTCAGTATTATAGCAAAGGTTTGTTTAATTCAATGAATTTTAAAAAGTTTATCTAAAAGTAGATTAATTAATCAAGCTAATATTTATGAACCAAATACAGATTCAGGCGCGCTATTCAACCACAGAAGCGGATTCTTATGGCAAAGCGGGTGCTGTGGCTGAAGAAGTGTTGGGAGCCATTAGGACTGTCTATGCATTCGATGGACAGCACAAAGAGATCCTCAGATACGACAAGAATTTAGAGCCGGCGAAGAAAAGCGGAGTCCGGCGGACACTATTCACTGGTCTAGGAATGGGAATAATGTGGTTATTTATGTATAGCAGTTATGGTCTGGCCTTTTGGTATGGCGTCAAACTGATTGTGCGATCGGTTGAGGAGAATATACATACATATGAAGCGAGCACTTTGTTAATAGTATTCACAACAGTAATGATGGGCACAATGAGCATCGGTCAGACAACACCCTATTTCGAGGCCTTTGCTCAGGCGAGAGGTGCGGCCGCTCTTATATTTGAAGTGATTGAACGCAAACCAGAGATTGACAGCAGTTCTGAAACCGGAGATCGGATTAAAGACCTGAAAGGAAAGGTAGAGATAAGGAACGCACACTTCACTTACCCCGCGAGGACTGATGTCCCGGTACTTAACGGTCTGAGCCTATCGGTAGAGCCCGGACAGACTGTGGCTCTGGTCGGCCCGAGTGGTTGCGGTAAGAGTACAGTCATTCAACTCATTCAACGATTCTATGACGTGAGTGACGGACAAGTGTTAATCGACGGCAAAGATATCAAAAGTTTAAACATCGGATGGCTTAGGGATCACATCGGAGTCGTGGGTCAGGAACCGGTTCTCTTCGGCTGTTCAATAGCCGAGAATATAAGACTGGGTTACAGTCGAGCCAATCAACAGGACATAGAGTCGGCCGCAGTCGACGCCAATGCCTTTGATTTCATACAACGATTGCCTCAAAAGTTTCAGACTCTGGTCGGCGAAAGAGGATCGCAACTGTCCGGCGGTCAGAAGCAACGGATAGCCATCGCCAGAGCTTTAGTGAGAAAACCAAAAATATTACTTCTGGACGAATCTACCAGTGCTTTGGATACGCAAAGCGAGTCCATAGTTCAGGCGGCACTCGATAGGGCCAGTATTGGGAGAACCACTTTCATTGTCGCCCACAGACTGTCGACTCAAAAATATTACTTCTGGACGAATCTACCAGTGCTTTGGATACGCAAAGCGAGTCCATAGTTCAGGCGGCACTCGATAGGGCCAGTATTGGGAGAACCACTTTCATTGTCGCTCACAGACTGTCGACCATTAGATATGCGGATAAGATATTTGTGATAAACGGCGGTAAAGTGGATGAAGTGGGCAGTCATGCGGAACTCATGGTTACCGAAGGCTTGTATTATAATTTGGTTAAAAGACAACAACAAAAAGAAGACGAGAACGAGACGATTGAGACCGAAGCGGATGCGACGGTAGTGACCAACGGAGTCGTTAAGCCAGAGCTCATCCGCGCCTTCAGTGTTGAGAGCCGTCGGAGTGAAGACATAGATCTGCGCCGGAAATCAAGTGTTGCCATCAAAGAGAAGAAGGAGTCGCCCTCATTGGTCCGATTGTTTGGTTTATTAAAACCGGATAAATATCTCATATTATTGGGAAGTGTTATGGCATTCCTTATGGGTCTTACAATACCCGCCTTTTCGTTCATTTTTGGCGAAATCCTCGGAACACTATCTCAGGGCTCAACCGATAAGATCCAGAAGGATGTGCTCTTGTATTCAATGCTTTTTGTAGCGATGGGTATTATCGCAGGAATCGCATCATTCTTACAAGTATTCACATTAATGTTATGTAATTATTAATTACTAATAAATTATTGTAATTTAATGAACAGATTTATATGTTTGGTCTTTGCGCTGAACGGTTAACAATGAGACTCAGAAAAGGGGTGTTCACAGCGATGTTGAAACAAGAGGTCGCCTGGTTTGATGAACGCGACAACAGTACGGGTGCTCTTTGTTCTAGATTATCATCAGATGCGTCCAGCGTTCAGGGCGTAAGTCTCTCCCCGAATACTTTATTTGGTGCACTTTCTTAAAATACATTGATATTAATTATTGTATTGCCTGATAGGCCGCCGGTTCCCGATTATCGACTCTCTGTCAGGCGGTGTCCACTTTGGGCGCCGGTGTTGTACTGGCGCTGTACTACAGCTGGAAGTTAGGACTCGTTATAATCTGTTTCATACCTTTGGTGATCGCTTCCACTTATTTCCAAATGAAAATAATTAGCGGACAAATCACTAAAGATAAAAAGTCACGCGAAGACGCCTCATCGGTCAGTGATTAAAAAAAACATAACATAAGTTTTGTAACAGATATTTTCTTATGGTTGGAATAGATTGCTGTGGAAGCCATCAGTAGTATCCGAACGGTTGCATCTCTTCATCAGGAAAACGCTTTTATAGATAATTATAGCAATGCTTTGGAAAAACAATTTAAAAAGTCCAAAATCCGGGCACATCTCAAAGGCATAACCTTTGGTATCGCCCAAAGTATGGGTAACTTTTCCTATGCTATCGCTCTTCTCTACGGCAGTAAACTTATTGTCGATCAGGAACTCAATTACGGCGATCTCTTTAAGTATGTTTTATTAATAAACGATTATCACATAGAGATTAACACTTGTTATAACAATTTATCAGGAGTATGCAAGCCGTCATATTAGGCACAGCAACGGTTGGCCAAGCAGTGGGTAAGTGATAGTCAATATGTTATGGATTTTTCAGGCAAAATTAAACAATTTTTATTCCAATCCTATGTATAGCATTCGCATCGGACTACCAAACGGGCAGAGTAGCTGCCGTTCATATATTCAAACTGTTGGACAGAATGCCTAAAATACTGGTCAATGCTTTAACGGGAGATAAGCCGACAAAATGCGAGGGAAACTTTAGATTCAATGATTTGCAGTTTACTTACCCGACCCGACCTAATGTGAAGGTATTGCGAGGCCTTAGCTTTGATGTGCAAAAGGGACAGACAGTAGCTCTGGTGGGCTCGAGTGGTTGCGGGAAGAGTACAATCATTCAACTCATACAACGATTCTATGACACCGACGGCGGAGAAGTTGTAAGCATTTAAATATTCATAAAATTGTTTCAATGCTTTAGTGTTTATAATAATGTATTTAATTAATGAGAAAATTTATTGCCAGAGTTTGGATAACAATAATATCGTAAATCTGAATATTCCATGGCTTCGACGAAAGTTGGGAATTGTATCCCAAGAGCCGGTGCTCTTTGGCTACAGTATAGCCGAGAATATCGCGTACGGAGACAACGATCGCAAAGTGGAGTTAAATGAGATCATAAGGGCTTCAGAGAAGGCAAACATTCACTCATTTATAAAGTCACTGCCAATGGGTTACGACACACCCGTCGGCGATAAAGGGACACAACTTAGTGGCGGTCAGAAGCAGAGGATAGCCATCGCCCGGGCGCTGATCCGCGACCCGGAAATACTACTACTAGACGAGGCCACCAGTGCTCTCGACGCCGAGAGCGAAAAGGTTTGTCCTCATTTAGTATATTTATATACAGTAATACTGTATTTGTATCTAACACTGAATGTCAACTTAACAGGTAGTACAGGACGCTCTGGACGAGGCCCGGGAGGGCAGGACCTGTATTGTGATCGCTCACAGACTGTCGACTATACACAACGCCGACAAAATAGTTGTCGTCAATAAAGGAAAGGTTCAACTTAACAGGTAGTACAGGACGCTCTGGACGAGGCCCGGGAGGGCAGGACCTGTATTGTGATCGCTCACAGACTGTCGACTATACACAACGCCGACAAAATAGTTGTCGTCAATAAAGGAAAGGTTGTCGAAGAGGGCAGTCATCACGAGTTGATCGCCAAAAGAGGCGCTTATTATGACTTATATAACGTCCAAAGTTCTGTCCATTAAAAACCGGAACGAAACGCCTATTTATATCATAACTTATTGCAATTCCTGTGATTTTTTGTTGAAAAGACTATATTTGTTGTTAACAATGAACAAAATATTTGACACATTTTTACATCGTTTTCATTCACCCAATCATTATTTTCATTATCAATGATATTAAAATATTTACGATTTTTCAAATCTTTTAATACGTGTGTTATATATAAATCAATGTTAAGACATTTCGCACAATAGAAATAATGTATTTTTTCATTTAATAAATATTTTTTGGCCAATAAAAACAATGCAAACTTTTTTTGTTCAAAATCTTCTCATAATTGGCAGAGACTGAGAGCGCATTTGTCGGACACTTCTCTGGCGGTGCGTCTGTGACGGAAACTGAGAGCTTCTTTGACGTAGACTTCGCTGATACTCTTCGCGCGAGACCTGACTCTTCGGTACGTCATTGCGAGGGATCGGAGCGTTGAGACGGGGCGGCACAGGATAGCCCCCGCCGGGCAGCTCCGGGTTCATGCGTTTCAACCATTCGGGTTTTCTCATATACAGCTCATGAGTGTAGGCCAGAGACGCTTTTCGATCGGCTTCGAGTTCTTCAGGGGTGGGACCGGTGTAGGGCTGTCTCGCCGTTGAATAGCCGCTGACCCGACGGGTGGACGCCATCGGCTCACTTCTGTTGTATCCACAAAACGCACTCTTTGTTCTCGGGTTTAACGCCCGGCTTCCCAATGAAGAACACGTTGACTGACAGGTCTGGCCTTCCGATGAAGAAAACATTGGCGGACAACTCCGGCGGCGCTTAAAGCCCTGTACAGCGGCACGAGTGGGTCGCCTGTCATCGAGTATGACCGGTGCACCCATTCTGGGCGGCGCTTTGATGCCTCCGCCCGGTTCGATGGGATGCGCTCTCTTGAACTCTTCGGGCAACTGATCGTAATATGGAGTTGTGATCGTGTCGTTTGGATCACGTCTTGATATACCTCCTAAACGACCGGATCTCTGTTGCGCCTAAAGAAAGTGATGCTTAGCATATGCTTAACACATGTGCTGTAGTTGTAATACCCAATTGGATCCGTTGCTCCCATACATGGCTTTTGGATACGATTCACAACTTGTGGCCAAACTGTCAAATGTGAGCACAAATTCATTCAAAATTCAAACAATCAAAACTTAATAAACGCTCGTTTATATCACATTATATCGCCTTAACAATTGAATTGTCATTTATAAGACAGACATAAGTGCAGTCATGTATTCTTACAAGAGACTCAATTTTATTTCAATCTTCATTCAATTTTAACCATTAATAGACTGTTATATGAGTTATAAAAACTTCAAGTCTCTCATAGAAATACATGACTGAACTGACTGTACGTCTATTTCTAATATTTCTAATAATTCTAATTTCTATTAGAAATAATTTCTATTATGACAACTGAACACATGCCAAAACTTTGGTCATTTTATAATGTAAATACAGAATCCTTGAATTAATTCTTTGTGTAGAATTAATTTCTCGACAACTTTTTCACTCAACACTAACTTATTATACGTAAACTCAATCATAAAGTATTATTTAACAAACAGTTTAAAAACAATTCATCATTAAATACTCATTAAACTCAATACTATTGACTACTCAGTAGTCACTACTGTATGTTCTCAACAATTAGTTAATAATTATCTCGTTTTCATATTTAATGTAATTTTACGGTATATTTCAAAAGAAATTACAATTTATATTGAATTTAAATGACTTTTAATTGGGTTTTATTGTAATAACTTATGGGAGGGAATGATTTGGTCGTCTTCTGTGGTAAAAGGGTGTCTGCGGGGGAGGAATGTTGAGCGGAGGGTTGACGGGATCGGCAATTGACGGGGCGTTCATCCGCGGCGGTATCGGAAAGCCGCCTCCGGGCAGCTCAGGGTTGGCCTGTTTGAGCTCTTCCGGCAAATTCATAAAATAGTAATGACTGTATTCAAGGTCTGCCTGTCTTTCCTCTTCGGTCATAAAGTATGGCCGACCGTAGTATCCATCGGGAGAATCGCTCGTGTAATCAAACTCTGGTGGCGGGAACGGCGGCGGCGGTGCGGCTGCGGTCACCGGTGGGGCCCGATATGGGATCACCGGCGGCGCAGATCTCGCGCCCTGTCTTTCTCGCGGTTGACCTGCAAATGATGACTGACTTCTGGACGCACTCAACGACCGGAAACGCCGAACACTCCCTCCCGGTGTTGGCGTTTGATTGACTTGGGATCCGTCCGATGCCTGTCCTCCTGACGGGTCGTACATTTTGAGAGGTCGTTGAAAATCACAAACTGATGGCCACAAGAGTCAGTGATTTTGAGCGCCACTTAATCGTTGTATTCAAATAGTTTGCCTCTCGTGTCAAACAAAGGATTGCAAATTAAAATTAATTTTTGTTATTCACACTCAACTCAAACAATTAAATGAGTGAATGAATGATTGCACAAAATTATATGAAAAAGTGATTATTAGTCGGAAACAACTTTTTCAAAGTGACACAACTTTCTTAAAAAGTGGAGCCAAAATACAGTCAATTTTACAATTAATCAAAAATTTGATGAATATCATGAATATCATATGAATCATATGCAAAACATGTTTAATCATTTGTCACGTTATACAGTAATATCGGGTGTACATTATTCTACTATAACATTTCAAAGTTGAATATCTCGAAAGGTATTCGGTTTAGAAAATTAAATGATATATAAATTTAATCATCAACTGCGGGAGTTTTTGTTATAATATGGTCAATATGCTTGACCTCTTATTATAGAAGTAATCTCAAAACTACCAAATTTTTGCCATTTTGTCCATAGACATAATGTTAAATTCAAACTTATTTTTGAGCAAAATCCTGAAATAGGTATCAAGTTATTTTTGCTCCTGTTTAAGAATTTGTAATCAAAATTATTGTGCTGCATGTAGTTTTTAGTTAATTAATGATTTTTCAATATTTCAGATATATTTAGTTGCTTCAAAACTTTTGCGTGTCGGATTTTGATCACCATTTAGGAACAGCTGAAGTGACAATATTTTCACTTCACGCATAGTTCCATGGCCGGAAATTATTTGCACATACAAATATTTTTGGTCACGTGACTATATTATTGTGAAAATGGACCATTCGCTAGACTATGGACAAAATAGCAAAAATTTGGTAGTTTTGAGATTACTTCTATAATAAGAGGTCAAGCATATTGACCATATCATAACAAAAACTCCCGCAGTTGGTGATTATTTTGATATATTATTTAATTTTCTAGACCGAATACCTTTCGAGATATTCGACTTTGAAATGTTATAGTAGATTAATGTACACCCTGTACTGTATCATTATAAAGAACCGTTATGTAATTTATCGATTACAAAAGCATAGAAAGTCTAGTTCGTTGTAAATCATTATAAATAACTTGTTATTGTATGCCAGACAGTGAAATAGCTATGATACCTTTACATACATTTGATAATGTAGATTGTACATTGTGCAATATTTAATCAAGATTTAAATAGATTGCATCACCTTAACTTCTCTGTACTCAGGCGGATAATTAATTATGGTCAAGGTTCGTTTGTACGTAATTATAATTGAACCTCGATCAAGTGATTCAATTAAAAATTTAATCAAAAATACATTTGAATGTATGATGTTCAAAAATAAAATATTTTTTAATATTTATTTTATATTCATTTATAAAACTTTAGATATAGTGTTTTGAAAATTATTTTGTTACGGTAATAGTGTACACAATATAGTTATTATAAAATTTATTTAATTAGTGGGATTACCCTGGTTTTTCTATTTATTGTAGCATTAATTTACCAATTTTGAATAGGTTTGGTTAGGACATTTGTTTTGAGACAACTGCTAACTTATAAGTCCTACCTATACGTTAAGTTATAGTTAGTAAAAATTATGTGTCTAATATAATTTGTAACAATAGATTTAAAAAAACGATATTTAGTTTATCAATTAATATGTACTTTTAAAACTATTTGTACTAATAAAATGTATTTTATACAATTACTAAATATTTAATATTAACTTGATATTTATTTATTAGATTTTTGTATAATTGATTTAGCAAGAATACAATTATTGGTCATATTGGTTAACATTTTATATTATCATGTTATAATTATAAATGCAAAATTAGCATAAACACTGTTAATGAAAGATTAACAAAACCAGGGTTGTTTAGAGTGTGAATAAATACTATTGTCATGTTTGTAATACATTTACACCGATTTATTGCTAAAGAATTGTCAAATTAGATGCAATTTTCAAGTTTTATTAATCATTTACTGAAATAAATTTTGTGATTCTGCAATAAAAAAAATTATTACAAATACAAACTCTATTTCCTGAACACTTAACATTGATAACAAGGTAAAACTCACAAAAGTATTTACCGCAAATATTTATCAATCACAATTCATGAATGATATTAACAATCAATATATTTACAGCTTATATTGCTATTTAATTTGTAAATATTTACCGTAATTAATTGAAATACAATTTCAAATAAATTTTTTAATACCAGGAAATACAAGGTAAATGTAAATGCAATTGTAATTATCTACATACATGCACTATGTCATTATGATCGGCATCATTGTTTGATTATCATAAAGCTGCGAATATTCGTTATAATTAACCGCTACATTAGTGTACGGGTTTTGGCATATGCAGATTGTATATTATGTAAGTGTAATATACAAGGTGAATAATAACGGAATTTACATGTATATTATTTTGTATACTAAACATAACATTCTATGCACACTACATAGCACTGTACAGTATCCCACAGTACCTGATACTACCCGTACATTTGTGTAAAGTACAGGTATGAGCCATGATTGATTGTAGCAATTTAATTTACCATTAGTATAACAGTACTTGCAGTACAAACTGAATTATTCAATCCGGGTGATTCATAATTTTTGTTTGTTAATAATCATTCACCATTATTTCAATTATAAAAAACAATCAGCGTATAAATATTGCATGATTGACACGGATCCAATAATGCCGGCTCACTCATTTTATTTGTCTAGACTAGAATTTTTGGAAATATTTTTATAATTAATAAATGAATGATAAAATTAGTAAAACTTAAATTAAAATTTATTATAAATTAATAATTTAATTTTAAAATAAAAATAAAATAAATAACATACAGCACAATTCAAAAGGAAACTTTTTTATTTCGCTATTTATGCATAAATTCTGTTACAATTTTTATGTTTGTATAATAGTCTGAGATTTAAAATCATAATAAAATAATATAATAATAATTATTATTAATATATGCAAGAAATAGCAATCAGTTTGAATAGAGTGTCGGGTAAAACATTTAGTGTCTATTGTTTGGCGTACGTCCGGACGGCCACAACCGGGCCGGCGGTTACGGTCACCCGAAGCTCATTGCCGTTGTATTCGCGCACAACTTTCACCTCTTTGTCGCTCTTTGAGGTCTGGACGAGTCGATTGCCGTCCGCCACCACCACTGACTATAGCGTTATAAATACAGTAAATCGACATAATCAATTAACAATGTTTTAAAACAGTAATTTTATACATTTGATATAGATGTAAAAACAGCAAAATTAACTATTAATAAGAAATAAATTTACATGGTCCCACTTTCATAAAGTGATAATATTCTAAATTAACTAGTTACGTAATACATATTATATAAAGTATGCGCTATCATTTAGTAAAGAAGTTACCTTAACAGTTTTGCCATCGGGTCGGGGTTCGTCAAACTCCTTTCCCAATTCAAACTTAATCTCATGGGTTCTGTTCGGAGAGATTGTCTTCGATGTGTAGACATCACCGGCTTTTGTGATCTCCAACTCCTGAGTTGTGTTTTGCACTGACTTTACCACCTCTTCGCTCACACCTAGAGTTTAATGCATTCATTTTTATTTAATCATGGTTAATATGAATATAGCTATTAATTGTGTGGGATCTAACAAACCAACTAATTTAAACGTTATTTGTTAATTATTATAGAGCAAATTTTTATTTTAAATTAAAATTATATTAATTTACAGGTATATGCTATTTACATAATGTGTGTAATAGTAATTATATTAAAGTATATCTTATCAAGGTGGTATAAGCATTTTATTAAATAAGCCTTATTGACTTATTGCACTGAATTCTAGCTATAAAATTAAATATCAAATGTTTAAGTATTGTTTAATAAAATTATTTTATAACTTCTTAACGTAATATTATATACTGTAAAATACTAAATTAAAATACAATTTAATTACTCTATAAGTATAATAATTATTTATACTTTATATAAATGTAGTCTATATTCTGACAAATATATCTGTTTCTCACAACAAATGATAATAAAATGTATATTAAAACAGCATTTCAATGTCAAAAAGGACATTGATGTGAATGGGTGTGCATTATATGACGGTTATAATAATCTAGTTTTATCAACGTTTATGTCATAAAATTGTTTTATCACATATCGAGAGAGAGAGAGAGAGAGAGAGAGAGAGAGAGAGAGAGAAGCATTTAAGTAGTTGTTTAGAATTTGTAAAAAATAATTTTTTGTTTGTAAATTGCATTCATTTGAATCATCATTCAATTAGTTGACAGGAATTTATAAATAAATATAATTAACGTCAAACACTTTGTTTGAATATAAAATATATAAACGATTACTAATAAAAATGATTAAAATAAATAAATTGAGTACATTTGCCTATTTTATGGAAACTTCTTACGGATCAATCATTAAATAAATATTGATCAAGTGTCTTTATCAATTAAGTTTATATTATCAATATAGTAAATTATTAATTAATAATGAAATAATAAAAACTAACCTAGCTCTCTAAGGAGAGCATCAAAGTTCTCGGATGAGACTAATTTAAAATTTCCCGTATAGTCAGTCATTGTGTTGTTTTAGCTTAAAAATATAAATTAATACAATATAATTAAACACATAATTTAAGCTAAAATTCAATTAAAATAAATTTTTAAACAAAAAATACTATACTTTATTATAGCGACAGAACTGCTAATTCAATGCACAAAATGTTTTACTCGACAACAAACTACTTTCGGTATCAATCGGTTTAAATACTGGTCGTCTGTGACTAACACAGAAATCTAACCATGAATTAATTCACACCACTATCACTAGTAATGGGTGTGTATTTTAGACCAGAGTTGGGTCATATAAAATTTATGATTTTCTTACACGTATGCATTTTTGTAGATTTCATTTAATTTAAACAATTAATTCTATTGTTCAATGTGCTATAAACGCACTACATTGTTTTATTTAGTTTATGCAGTTTTGAACCAGGTAATTCATTATTTATAAATTCTTTGTGGTATTTTATTTTCTGATTTATTTAAATTGCAAAAATTAATAAAATAATTAAGCTGGTCAACTATTTTATTTGATCAACATTAATTTACCAAGTTATGATTTAACCATTTAAGTCTAACTCAAACAAACCCTACCCTTATGGTTACCCCTATAAGAAAATAGAGGTATTTTATCATGAGCTGACTAGACATTAGTTTCCAACAATATTATTATTATTAATTTAATTAAACTACACTATACTATACTGTTTATTTATTTCATACTTTCTACCCGATGTGAGTACATTAAGTTATTTGCATTAAAAAATCTTTCAAATTTATCATGTCATGTATTCATAAAACACGATTTATGTGATATTTCTAAATAATTAGTGTACTATTGAATAGAAAATTGTCCTAGAAGAATTGTCTGTTTAATAAAAGTTTTAATTTTAAAAACATTTAGTTGTTATTTATTATTTAATTAAATTTAAAACGCAAGTTACTTTTATAAAATTTAAAAATTTAAAAACATGATTTTGTATTGTGTATTTATTTAATTACATTGTATTAATTTAAAGTACATTTAAATTTGTATTTATAATGTGCCCTGATGAATCATAAAACAAATATGCACAAAATATTTTTAAATGTTTAATTTATTTAATTTTGACACATAGCACATGATTCGTGATTTTGTAAAATATATTAAATAATAATAATTATAATATAAAAAAATATATAATTATTTTAACTTATTTTAATTAAATTATTTATTTATTATGTATTTTAATATTTTACTATATTTTTTAATATATACTTTCAATAGTTTACATTCATATAAATAATACAATAAAACTCATTGTTAAAAACAGTAAATATTTATTGAAATGCTATTTAAACAGTATTTTTAGGCAACAATTTCACTGCCAATCAGATAATAAAATTAGACTACTGTCTACTCTACATAGTGTACACTCTATACAATTAATGTGTACTTTGAGTACAAAAATAGCGATAATACAGTATATATTTGGCGCCAAACTTGATGACAGTTAAAGATAAATATTTATTAATTAAACGCTTTTGTAAAAAAAAATTATTATTATATAATTAAAAATATAACTTTTTAGATAGCGTACACACTTTATACGATATTTCAATTGTCTAATATAAGTGTATTAATTAATTGTAATTATAATATAATATTGGGATAGTGTTAACAGACATGTCTGTTATCTTTAATATTGTATTCATTTATAATAAAACAAATAAAATAAATGTTTTTAATTTTAATTGTTTTTAACATTTCTTTTTAATACATGTATTCATCGGTTAGGAATTTTTAAACACATTTTAATTATTTATAATATTTAATTAAAATATTTATTATAAATTCATGAATGTTATCTAACCGATAAAATTCAATTTTATTAAAAATTTTATTATTTATATAAAATTATAATTCTTTGATAAAATAAATTTTAATTTGTTTATTTTACAATTAATTTTAGAAATAAGAATCTTATCCGTTTTTAAAACATTTATTTATTAATTATATGACATGTATGTCTAAATTTTGTGTTAAATATAACGGTATTTTAATTACATTATTTCCAAAATTGAAACATTGTGACAAAAAGTTATTTATCACTGTTTTAAAAACACTATTTAATATATAATTTAACTAGACTATTTATGATATTGTATTAATTATACAAGTTATCAATAAAAATAAAGTTTTAATTCACATTTAATATAAAAAACACCAGAGATTTTATTTCAGATTCATTTGAGAAAAATTATAATTAAAATAATTAATACAAAATATTGTCAAAATAAAAAAACAACCACCAAGATTATTCTGTCTATTAAACCTTGTTGTACACGCGGACAGCGACGACTGGACCGTACGTGATAGTAGTTTTCAGTTCGGTGCCATTAAACTCACGCACGTACTTAATCTCTTGGTCGCCCTTTTGTGTCTGGATCAATTTATTGCCATCAGCGACCACCAAACTCTATTACAAACAACCACACTCAATTAACAGCATATAACTAGGCATAAAAGTAAGTTGCATGATGCATACCTTAACAGATTTACCATCTGGTCTGATCTCATCAAACTCTTTGCCCAATTCAAACTTAACTGCAGTGGCATTGTTTCCCGACAATGTCTGGGTGTAGACATCGCCCGCTTTGGTCAGCTCGTACTCCTGAGTCACAGTTTTTACTTTTGCTATTAACTCATCGCTAACTCCTATTTAACAAAAAGTTTAGTATATTTAACATAAATTTGTAAATATGCAGAGAGAGAGAGAGAGAGAGAGAGAGAGAGAGAGAG
>CAJPIZ010001835.1:0-15291 GCA_905368565.1 Medioppia subpectinata | reverse complement strand
AAATCCGACAGATTTTTGTCGAAAATGCGGTCAAAATTTCCCTTAACTTTCCTTAAAGTCATGTTTCGGTCACTAATTGTTGTCACAAATCATATAAATATGTATTCATTATATGTTGTGTTTCATTCAAACCATAGATAGCCTCCGTTATGAGCGATAGTTCACGATATACTGTACGTATTTATACATAAGCTGTGTTTTACAATGCACATAACAAAGCATTTGGTTTTGGTTCCTTTTATTACATGCAAATGNTATGTTGTGTTTCATTCAAACCATAGATAGCCTCCGTTATGAGCGATAGTTCACGATATACTGTACGTATTTATACATAAGCTGTGTTTTACAATGCACATAACAAAGCATTTGGTTTTGGTTCCTTTTATTACATGCAAATGATAAATACAAGCGGGTTATAGCATGAGTATTTTCCCTGGTTTTGGATATACGAAACAATACACGTAACATTTCCCAAGGTATTATGTCGAATACATATTTATGCATGTCATATACACTTGATAGCGAGTACTGCCTCCGATAGATACCAAACGTTTCATTGCATCCAATGTTACACTCAATCACTGATTTGCTGTGGAAATACTGTCTACCAGTCTATGACTCCATCAAAAACACCCAAATATTTGCCTTTATATTCACACATAACGTGACACTATTGATGGGTGGGGTTGTGCTAATCACTGTACACTGTTTACAGCACAAGGGGTACAATAATACCACGTTTTGCGTCACTTTGTTTGTGTCCAATGCCTGGAAATAGTTGGTTACGTATTGAATGACCTCTCAATCGGTGTTTTAACGCAAGCATTCATTGAATAGTTTTAAACACTAGAATGTAATCTAATATTAAATCGGAAATAACATTACATTTTTTACAAATTAAAACCAAATTTAAGTTTTATTTATAACACAATAATCGAATACAAAAACAATGTGTCATTCATTATAATCTTAATAAATGAATTTTAAATTCAATAATAAAAAATTAAACACAAATTTTAGTAAATCACAAAAAAGTCAAAAACAGAAACAATTAATAATAAATGAAATGTTGAATCAATCGACACTCGACTGAATCGACACTCGACTGGACTCAACTGAATCGACTATTGCTGTAATAATTGAAATATCATAATATTCTTAACATAATTGAGAGAAAGAATTATAAAAATACAGATAATTTTTAAAATAATCTTAAAAATCTTTGATATGTAATGAAATGATAGAAATCTGCGTTAAAGGGGTTTTAGTAGACCTCAACTGAATGGACAGAGTTCTCAATGTTGAGAATCTTAATCTTAAGCAGGAACTGACCCTCAATTGCCTGATCTATCTTCTTGTGGAGGTTCTCATCACTCAATTTTGTTTCATCGACTTTGCATTTGATGGCAATCGGAGCCACAGAAGCGGTTGTCATTTTGTCCGACAATTTCATCAATGAATTCACACTGATTTCCTCATTGTTGCCAAAGTCTATGTATTGAACGCAACACTCGTCTCCCTTCAGTTCGAGAACAACCGCTCGATACCACTCGCCGTCTATAATCAATGCAATTAATTATAAGTCATAATTATAACTATAACACCAATCAATATACCGGTCACAGAACGAGCCAAATAGACACCGCCCGCCGATGGCTTCACTTTGATCTTATCGTCGAATGTGGCCCCGAGTTCAGCGCAAGAGGTCATCATTTGCTCGAAGTCTGATCCTATAAATAAACAAATTCATGATAATTCAATCAAATAAAAGGCACAACTATTACCTTCATCTGCAATGAAGAAAACTTTAGGATCGGTTTCCACTTTATATAATGCCATGGAATCGAGCATTCGGTTGATCTTAATATTACGAGTCGACAGTTGACTGAAGTAATCGACTGATGTGTTCGTGTTCTTCGGCTTCAACCCAATAGTGTTAACGCATTGTTTGACTAATTCAACGATCGATTTGAAGCCCAAAATTTCGTATGAATTTCCATTGCTTTTAGCGAAGAATTTGTCGCCTGTTTTAGTGAAAGATCCCTTCAGAATGGAATCCTCCGTCTGAGAGAGGGCTTCGAGGGAAAGACCGGCGGCTCTCGTGTCGGGCACCAGAACAACACCAAATGAGGGCGCCTTCAAGTACTTCGGCAGCATTTCATAAATGGATCCAAAGCTTACGTCCAACACATTCGAGTCGTCGATTAGAAACATTTTGGCCGACTTTGCGTCCACTGAGAGAACGTGAGCGCGAAAATAGCGGCCTTCAGTGTTTCGGCCAACAACTAAATCGCCAACTTTGGGCACAATTGCCGACTCATTCTTGTAGTCATCAGACAATGACTTAATAATGCGACCAATGCTCGGGTCGAAGATTGTGGCCAAATAGCGGAAGTCATCGGCGCTGAGATTCTCATTGATTACGAGATCGATATCAGAGCCGTCGTGTTTGTAGTCCAAAAAGGACTTCATTTCAATTTCCAACGGCTCGTCATCGAAGACCAACTTTTTGGCCACACTATCGGTCACGTCATTGACTGATGTCTTATTGAAAGTGACTTTTGGCGAGCGATCGACAATCACCGGAGAATCCGTTACTTTGCTCTGACTAATCGGAGGCGGTGTTCGGGTCCTCTCTCGCGGAGGGGACACCACTTGAGCCGATGTAATCAAACGCTTCGATGCGTTCAAACTAATGACTGAAGTGCCACCTGTTTTGCACACCATTTTGTGCTGAAGCCAATCGCTTGACTGACATTTCGTATTACAATAACGAGTGCTTTTGCATTGAGAGCACAGCTTCATGTCAACTGACTTTTGGCCACATTTCTGACATTTCATGTCGAGAGCAATGAGTGGCGGCAACTGTTTTGGATCGATCACCTGTTGATCATCCAGAATGAAGTGCAGGTGATCTACATTATCGCCCCCTCCGGAGCAAAAGGAACAGTCGTCTGTGCTTTTGTTCAAAACTTTCAGAAGTTTGTCACTACTGGCCAACGGAGACAGAATGTCCAAACCGTTCGACCCGTGACTCTCGTTATCCGAATCAAAGCTCTTGCCATTTGTATGACAATTGTTGGCATTAATCGCCACATTGTCTCCAATGTCTAGCTTTGGCTTCATTTCCAAATGCTTTTTCAATAAGTGTTGCCTCTCTTTCTAAAGGCATAGAAATTAAATACAAATTAAGTCCATTTATAGGACACCATAAACAAGACCTATACTCACATCAAGCAAGTGGTGCTTTTCCTGAAGATCTGATTCCGTCGACGCAAAGCAAACACTTAAACGAAATAACTTTTGACTTCTGATCGCTTGAATCGCGTCCAAAGCGTCTCTTGTGGTCACAAAATCGGCAAAACTTATAATAAAATAAGCAATGAGTCAAACATACAATCGGTGCTAACATTCAATTGAGTGATAGTATACCTAAAACACTGTCCCGTCGATTGACTCTTAACTCTTTTCACTGTCGATGGCTTACAACCAATGCGTTGGAGATAACCCTTTAAACCACTCTATAATGTAATTTTTTGAATCAGTTATTCAAAAGTGAGACCAAATCAGTAATACTTGAAACAAAGAGAGTGAGAGAGCAGAGCATTGAAAGCATGGACTGCAACTCAAACCACAGCTTTAAATAGGAGTTCAGAGTTTAATAAGCAATGACTCGAAACCAATGAAAAGCGGATTAAAAGGCCTCACATTTGAGATCATATTTCACGCACTCATTAGAGGATTGGTTCAAAAAATCTCACATCTATTCAACAATTCATGTGAACTCATGTTTTACAGTAAACTTGAAGAGCTGTGAGAAAGCAATACTCACTTCAGTTATATCTGAAGGAAAGCCATCGATCGATAGCTTAAGGGTTTGACGGCTCTTATTATGTCCCGACAATTGGCTGCTATTTATATGTAAAGAGCACTCAATTTAGTGATACATAGAGACAGACAGTGTAAACAATGTATTGCTTTTCATTAGAGATAGACTGTTATAATGAGAGCAATTGGGAGACAATTTCAATGGCAATACAATTAGGAGTGATATGTGAGAGAAAAACGGACCCAAAGGGGGGCAGGAGATGGACGGGAAGGTTAGCGCCTAACTGTCCGCTACTGTAACTGTTAAACGAGACGCTATTGAATGCATCGGCCATATAGTCCTTCCCGTCCCACGACTCACACGACGACAACAACTGTTCGCCCATTGTTTGGGATTTAATTAAATTAGTTGTAAATACAATGCAATCAAATGTACGCTAAACTAAAATCACTCAATAAAAGCGCTCATAAAACTCGACTAAAACTCAATCAAAACACTAAAACAAACGCTAATTTATAAACACATTAACGGATTGTATATAAAATGCAATTTTGAAAAACAATTAAACGAATAATTAATTTAAAAAATCAATTAAAAAGTGGTTTAAAAAGAGTGCAGAAAAAGCATTGTCTGGAATGGCGTCCAACAAAACCGCTAATCAATTGTCACTGAAATGAACGCATAATTCAAATCATAATTACATTTACGACCGAAACATATGTCCGACAAATCAATGCTTTGTTTAATTAGTAATAATTAAAACTAATTGTAATTCAATTAAAACAAATCAATCAATAAAATGGACTTACATTTGAATCGTTGCGACAAATGCTATGCAAAGCGTGTCTTCACTTTCAAAGCCAACACAATGTGTGACGACTTGTGAAACAAAACGCGCCAAATGTCCACTAATATACCGCTAACACCTCTACTCTATGCACACTATGGGTTTCAACATTTCCCATCGATAAGCCACGGCTTTATTAATGCTTTAATTTTTGTTTAGTTTATCAATGAGCTAGGTAATTATTATTTAATTAAAAATGATGATCATAATAAAATATAATACATAATTTAACTAACTTATAATAAGCGTAATCGTAAAAGTGCCATGGTCATAATACGGTTATACAATCTGTAGCTTATCTCCGGGATATATGGGTTACATATTTGGAGTCAACTTTAGTCACTTAAAATAAAAATAAGTCACTTTAAAACTACAGTTATGGCGCGTAGGGGTGTTAACGGGCTATAGTTGTATGCATTGAATGGATTGCATGTATTGTTGATGTGTTTTAAATGCCATTTAAAGTGGCGTTCATTTACTGTGAAGTGCTTTCAATGTTGTGTCCATTCAATGATTATTTGCTGATATTTTTGGATCAATTGATTGTTTCGTGTCTTAAATATGGATTCAAATCAAGTATTTGTAAACGATTTGAAGGATAATATCATAAGAAGTGATTTAGAGCTCAAAACACTCATTAAAGTAAGTCTTTTGGTATCAAATGTGAAATGAATTGATTAATGAATTTAGTTATCATTTGTAAGGATATATTGGACTGCAATACAACCAATGAAGACCTTAATTATCTCATCTCATGTGTGTCTCAACGGATCCGCTCCCACAAGAAGTCGATCGATGTATGTATTGATGATTGAAGTGATTGTATTGATTGCAATGAATTGATTGCTTTCAGGATTTGCTTAAAGCGACGAAAGAGTTGCCAAACGTTTCGGTGAAGAAGTCATTGGATTCAGAGATCGATGGCTTCCGAAACCAATTGGAGGCCAACTCTATGGCTCTGAGGAAAGCAATCGCTTCGAGTCAAAAGTCCATCTCAACGAAGACAAGGGAACAACTGTTGGGCTTAGACTCGACAACTGGTGGCTCAACGCAGTCATCGCTGCGACAGAGGAATACATCCACTGTTAACAGTCAAGTGTTGGCCACAAAATCCACTGCCATTACAGACAACCTGAAGACTGTGAGCCGTCTGTTGGCCTCACAGGTGACCCAAAGTGAGCACACTTTGCAAACTCTGGTCAGCTCTTCAGCGACTGTCACCGAAACGGGCGAAGAATTCAAATCAATGGCTAATCTGATTGTCCACTCGAGGAAACTGTTGACCAAATACGGGCGCAGAGAAGTGACGGACAAAGTGCTGATCATAATAGCGCTCATGTTTTTCTTTGGATGTGTTTTATATGTGATGACAAAAAGAGTTTATTGGAAATATTAATCGTTATAAATATATTTTTAATCAATTGAAACCAATATTCATTTTGTAATAATAATAATACAGATTTTATTCATTATTTTTTAATAAATTATATTTTTATAGCAGTAATAAAAGTATACACTGTTTCTTATGGTATTTATCAGTTTTTAAGTACATATTATATAACAATTTAAAGCATAGATTGATTTGTTTGGACAAAAAGGTCTGCAATCGTTTTCTGAGAGTTTATTTTTACATTAGAAATATGTTATATAATTAAATGAAAATTCAAATTTAATAAACAATTTTGAAGAATATAGACATTTAAAAAGCTGTCAAATGTAATGGCATTAAAAATTATATTGAATTTAAATCGTTATAATAATTGGGAATATTTTCGTGATTTTCAATGTCTTTCTATAGACTAATAACTGATCTACAAATAAGTGGTAAGAATTGTCAGGAAATAAAGAATTGTTCAAAAATTAACATAAAATATATAATAAAAAAGATAACATTAAATTTCAAAATAGTAATTAAACCCATTTTTTGTTTGCCATACTTTCGCCCAAAACTCTCCCTAAACTTGATTTTAATCGAAACAATATTTAAAACGAAATGAGTTTTTGGGAACAATTATTTCATGCATTTCCGCAATACAACTGATAAAATGTATAAAAAACAACTCATTTTTAAATACGATCTGATTTTGTCGACTCTTGTCTTTTCTGTTATAACTTACGATAAAATAAAACTCCATTATTTACAATCGATTGTAACATAACTTATATTTAATTTAAATATATATATATATTTATATAAACAGTATATTAATATATCTGAATTAATCCTCGAACTCACTTGTAATCCTATTTACATCTTATAATTACATTATTTAACATTAAAATAATGATTACATAAATATTTGTTTCACTATATATTATAAGAATACAATTTCCAATGATTTTCTCTCATATGAATAAATGAATGCATTATTTTATGTATAATTAACGGTAAAGTAAAGATTTATGAGAAACCCTAAAACTGCAAATAAATTATATCCGCAAACATAGCACTAATTTGTCAAAACTTATACTAAATTATTAAACAAATCAAAAATATCTATTGTATTAAACTTTGGATGCGAGCAGAAAAAGTGGTCATTTGTCCGGAAACTTAAAACTCATTAAAACAGTGGTTTATATGAATGTATTTGTACTCATATGTGAAAGGATTGAAATATCTTTAGAAAAAAGTTAAATGTCTTTTCAATAGAAGTTGTTTTTAGTGTTTGAGTCGAATGTGTCATAAAATAACGGTAAACATCATCACAATCTCGCACTCATAGCTATCATATCACAGTCAGTTGCGGACAATTTGCACATTTGCCTCAATTTCACACTGTTTTATGTCTTAACAAATATCTATGGTTTCAGAAATGTCTCATTAGTGGTAACAGTAATTATAAATCAGTTTCAAATCTGTATAGCAATTGAATGAATGGATCTCTCGTTTCTTTTCAAAGTAATAATAATTAATGAATACATTGTTTAAAATAGATTAACGGAAAAAAGAAATTCATCGAAATTATGATAAACTAAAATTGCAATAATTGTGTTCAAGAATCTCAAAAATGATAACTTAATTATATTTTATCCAAACCGCCGTTGGAGACACCGGCGGCCACGTTATCCAGAATATGATTGACAAAATCGCTGGTCTTTCCGGCCACGGGAACCAACGGTCCCTTCTGTTTGATAAGCCTCTCCACCGCTTGAGTGGTAAACACTTCGTTTGGGTTCGTGTTTTGGCCGTAGAGACGAACGTATTTCTTCACTTCAGACAAGAGAACCATAATCTTCTTGTGCTCCATCTGAAGGCCGTAGAGTTTGATTTTGTTAGCCTCGTGTTGTGCCTTCTTCTTGAGCCGACACGCTCTCGACGCCAACTTATTCTTCTCTTTCCGAGACTTACCTCGAGAACTGACGGGCACTTCGGCCACAGGTGTCAACTCATTGATAATTTTACTCAATTTCTTCAACTCTAAGCCAATCATTAACAGCTTTTTGGGATTGGGTGTCAAATCATTGCCGTCTCCGCGTCGAGCCTTTCCCGAGTGTTTGACGCCTTCTATCTGACAGTCGGGACTGAAGACGGGATCACTGATCTCTTTGAAGACATGGGGATCACTGTTCTCTTCAACGGCCGCAATACGAGTGCCTTTCGGGCCTTTGCTTTGGACGTTGTATTGCCAGAAGTATCGTCGCTCTCCTCCTTTGCGCGATCGGCCCATATTTAACGACCACTTGTTGTTGGCGTCGTCTGAAGTGGAAGCGCCCAACAGATCGGACGCGTCGTAATCGCCATAAAAGGACTCGTCGTCTGAGTCCATGTCGTCGTCTTCATTATCGGTGTCTTCGGGCTGAGAGGCGAACCCCTCGTCATGGGATGAGACGCTGTATTCAGTACTCATCGAATTATTTCTGACGCGAGACAACACTTTATTTTCTTCGCTAGAATTGGAAACCGTTTTGCTTTGAGAGATCAGTGCGGATGAGGAGGAGGTCTGAGGCATTGGCTGTGACTTATCATTAGATAACAACTTTTGTTTGATGGGTTGGGCGCCCAATAAAGTGCTCAACACTGTTGTGGTGGGCATTTGGTTGAGAGTTCCGCTGTTCTTAGCGGCCGTTTCTTTCTGTACACTCTTTTGGGTTACAAGTTGTGAGTTATGGACCATTTCTTGCGGCACTGTTTGCGTTGTTATAACAATAGTGTTGAGACTAGAAGTCGGAAGAGGTTTGACATCTGAGGACACGGGTTGTTGTGGAAGAGTTGCACCACTTTTAGAACTGTTCAGTAAAGAAGTTAAATAATCGATGTTTTCCTGAAGTTTAGAGTCGTATTCGTAATCCATTGAAGTAATGGCAGAATTGTTATTCAATCGATAGCCACTATTGGATGCAAATCGGGATCTATTGGACATGTGTTTGACGTCCATTTGAGCGCTTGCGAGCAAATCATCCAAATCTAAAGCGTCCCAAACATCACTGGCGTTGAGCTGAGCCAATGTCGGGCCGGTCTTAATGTCCGCTTTGTCCACTTGAAACACGTTCTCCATATTAAACGAGTTGTCTATACAATAGGGATAACCGGTCACTCCATTGTACGACATGTTGGTGTTGTCGCACATCCAGTCCGCGTCGTTATCACTCATATTGAGAGATATATGTGAGTGATATTGAGAGGCCTTCTCGTCGTCAATACAGTATCCAAACGGCAAACAAATTGCTTTTCGGTCGCAAATGTAATCGTTTTCATCAAACCATTGACCGGTCTGTGAGAGTATTTGTGGTTCTGTTGGCGGCAGAGAAGCCACTAAAATACTTTCATTACCGCAGAGAGCGTTACTGCTCTTCGGGCCGATGTTGTCGACTGCGGATGCGATCAATGGGTGATCGTGTTTGAGGGCAGATATATTCACTGTTTGTTTACTTTGATTTCTGGTATTATCGGTGTTTTGGTCGAACCAAAAGCGATCGTTAGTTATGTTGTTTCGTGAATTCTGTTGAGAATTGGTGTCAATATGTTTGGGAATATTATCGTTATTCTGATGCAAAGCCATTACTCTTTGCTGTTGTGATAAGTGTTTCGATAAGAATGGGTTACAGATTGCTTCCACTTCTTGTTGTGGAACGTCATCTGTTCCACAGTTTGTCGGAATTACCACTACTTGTGTCTCTGTTTAAAAAGCAAGTGATTCTCGAAGTTAGTTATTTTCAATTTCATATGTAATCAATGAATGAATGAACGAAATGGTCATAGAATGATGTATTATATATATTAGTTATAAATAGTGAACAACTAAAGTGATGATAATCAACGAACCAAATGGTGATGCAATTCAATGGTAGACTAGTTGTCAAGTGATGTTTGCATTCAAACATATTTTATAGCATAATTTTGACCTTCAATGTCAACACTCAACTACAATACCACTACAAGAACTAACTATCCGTTCAGATATAATGAGAGAGAGAGAGAGAGAGAGAGAGAGAGAGAGANAATGTCAACACTCAACTACAATACCACTACAAGAACTAACTATCCGTTCAGATATAATGAGAGAGAGAGAGAGAGAGCTGTTTTTGTTCAATGAATTTCAACTAAATTTAGTTGTATGTCAATGACAAACATAGCTAACAATCACGTTATAACTGATTCCCAACCAATCCTTACTGACTGACAGCGGTTTACACCTGAATTCGCACCGATTGTGGCGAAGGTTAGCCACTTTCGACTCCTTCTAATCATTCAATTAACGTAAAACTTGTTTCAAACTCTACCATAGGTTTCACTATTTAATAACAAAGTTTTTTAAATTCTTTATTTACACTTTTGTTTTAATATGCATTATATTTGTATTCATTAAAAATAAAACAATTATTAATTAAAGGATTGAAACAAATTTTATCACTCTTTCTAATGGAAAATAATAAAATTTTTGCAAAAAAATTAAAATAAAATGTGACGTCAAAGGAGAAGAATAATTGCCTAATCACTGAATCACGAGATAAACAGATATTATAGTAAAGAAATGATAACAAAAGCTCAAGCATTAGATCAAAAGCCTTACAACAGAATATGTTTTGATAATCATTTCATATGTGTTCACATCATATGTTTTATTGAAATGAATTTATTATAATTATCCAGAAAAAGCAAATCAGATTTCAATGCTATTGCAAACAATCGATAAGTGTTTAAATTACTCTATACTTCAAACATGTCTATGCGATATTGTATGCAAGGATTTAACATATTGTTAGCAAATTAAAAATTATTATATTTTGTTTGCAAACAAAATATTGCATAAATTATATGAGACATTCATACTAAAAATATAAATCTGTTTATAACTCTATGAAACAAATAGCAAATCAAACATATGTTTTGCTTTCAATTAAATAGAATTAACGGTATTTTGTATTTAAAACATTTGCAAAAACTAGTTCACGAATTTGTCATATATTTTCACTGAATACACACAATTCAAGTGGAGATGTACTGTCCGTATGAAACGTTCAACTTATTGACCAAATAATGTCAATCAATATGAAATTCAACAAATAATTAGCATTCAATTCACAGAAGTATTACATATTTGAAACAAAGAGCAGATATCAAGACACAGGCTCACAGAAAATGTGATACTCATTGAGAGAAACCTATTTGGCATCAAATGACAGTCAGAGCTGAGGGAACACAAAACGATAACAACATTTCATGTAATCCAATGAACAGGAGTACGAAGTTTTATATGATTAGAGATAAATGTAAACTCAAATTGAAAATATAAATTATCCCAAAAGTACGAACTGAGGGCACAATTGAATACCTATTGGTGAGGATAACAATGCAGTGGTTGTATCGGTAGAGTCGAGTTCTACCATTCCTACAGCAGGACAACTATTAAACAGATGCCTCAGCGCTGATCCAGCAGATGATGTCTTAGTGGAAACAACTTCAATGGTTAATAAGAGCTCCGCTTCTGTATTGGCAAAGATATAGAAAGACAGTCCTAAACGACACGACACCCACACTTGACTCTATGTCTTGTGTTCACTACAATTATAGCACTGATATCTTCGTTGAATCACTATATTGTTGACAATTCAGATCATATGATACACAGATATTCTTAAATCCGTTTTTGTGTTGTATTTTCTCTCAAATCCTGTTTCAAATGGAGAAACGAAACGGTTTTTAAACCATTAGATATTTTATTCATTCATTCATTTTTATTACAATAATTTTAAATACCGATTGATTTAATCTTATCTAATGATAGTTTTTTATATTGCAAACTAAATGCAAAGCAAATTAAAGCCTTTAAGTGTTTATGGAAATTTTCAAAACTTTACTGATTATTAAAAATAAAATTTCTATAAATTCTAACCTAAATGTCGAGAATATTTACAATAATATTTTTAATCTAATAAATAGTAACAAACTATGAGTACAGGTATTGTAGTGACAGACAGTCAGACAGACGTCTGGACAAAAATCATTTATAAATATGCATAAGAAACCCAATAAACTCAAAGAATAATGAAAAACATGTAGAGAATCGCTATATAATTACATGAACTATACATCTGAAAGTTATACAACTGAATTGAAAAGAAGAAAAATTGGGTACAATATTGTATGCGATAGAAAAGTGAGTCAATTAATTGGTGGCATGTCTTCCACTCATGAGGAATATATGGCAGAGAATGTAATGGAAAACTGCATTGCAATGGAGAGGCATTGACCCAATTTTTGACGTAACTCTATGTATATGTTTGTTGCTATGCATGTCATAGCTATACCCAACACCACCAAAAGGCTCGCACAATATTCCCATAGTGTATATAGTAATCAATTGTCAAAATAAAGTATCGATAGTAATGTTTATAAACATTTTTGCTCTTTAAATGTCTGCCAATCGGTTTTAGACGTCTATGTAATTAATTCAAAGCGCAATCATTTCTTACCGTAAATTAAGCACAGCTTCAAAAACAAGTGACGGCGAGAATGAGAGGAAAAGAGTAATCAAACACTTGGGCTAATTGTTGTGTTCGTAAATATATAGACAATTACGACAACAGGTCACAAGAAATGGTTGTTGTTGTCTGTCCTCTGCACTCATGCACTCACAGTATGAACAACTCGTGAGTAAATGTAGTCATAATATAGATGTAAACCAAATTGCATTCAAGTAAACACTGGAAATCATTGAACACAAGGAAAAAAGTTTTTACGAAACTCTTTCGAAAGTCATATGATTTGACGCAAAGATTGTGATAAGAATATGAACAGCGACTGAAAGGCACTACAAATACATGGTTATAGTCGCGAACTAATCATAACTTTTTTATTATAATTTTAACTCAAAAAACAACAGCAAAAATCATGACAACAAATATGAGTTCATAGAAAATCAAACATAAAAAGAGACTAATTTCACGACAAATCACAAAAAATAAACATTATATATATGTTTGACGTGAAAAGAGTGTCACAGAGAGAGAAATGAAAACTAATTTTTATGATTCAATACATGAATGAATGGTTGACTCGTTTTTTCATATACGGAAGAATTGGGAACAAAAAAATCAAATCAAATGAAGGGAAGAGTGAATGAAACAAAAAAGTAAAACGAGATTTACATTTAGACCCGTTTCCCAGTGTAACACATATTACATATTACTGTATACACTATACAGTAATGTTGTGTATAGTGTACTGAATTTGTGCCCGAATTGAGAGCAAGTGTTTGTGGGCCAAAACCTACAGCACTATTAACACAGTATTAACTCTTTGGCCATTTATTTAACCACTTATTTCTCTGCCTTTCAATTCACTCTCACTATACATAAAGATATGATTCAAACGTTGAGTTTAACTTCGTTTTCAAGTCTTTAACCTAAATATCATTTAAACAATACATTTAAGTGAACAACAAAAATACACTATAACTCATACACTATACATGCGATATGTATTACAGCAATATTTGCACACAAAAAATGGTCTCAAGTTATGCATCAATTCATTCAAATCTCAATTATATTTGACTTACATTTACAATCAATTCATTCAATAATTTATTATTGCATTCATTACTCATTAGATTTCATTAATGAGAATCCCGTTTAAATTGCCTATAAATCTCATGTCAGACACCATTTCATAGCATTCACAACACATTACAAATAAATTAAATATTACTTACGATTAAATTTGATGTAAATTTGCGTTAAATTTTTGTAAATCAGCGAAAAATTGATGAAAATTTGTTAAGCAATAAAATTAAAGTCAAAAACAGGAATGAAATACACAATTGTGTGAATATATTATATGAAACCACAAGTGCTGTTGTGTTTGTCGTATCAGTCCTTGAATTTAACGCAAATATTTCCTTCAATACACTTGTATTAGCACTTCATTTGTGTTTCAAAACTAAAATCACTCAAAAATATTGTTTATATTTCATTCACTAAATTGTAGTCCAAAACACACACCAAAAAAACTCAATACCAGTCAGTAATTAGCGGATTATTTTTGTGTCGATTGTATTGAAATACACAAAACGAGTCAAACCATTGGTATTTTGCACTGTTTTGTACACGAAATCACTTGATTTTGAGTCCGTTTTCCGATTATAGACGCAAACTATGCGACAAATCAAACGATTAATGTGTAAAACAATGAACAGAAATGACAATAATCTTTGTCTGAAAGTGTTTTCTAACAATAATAACAATATAATGATTGCATTGAGAGTTGGCTTACATTTACATTACATTACATATCGTTGTAATCAATGATATTTTCGTCAATAAAGTGCAATGTTTTGCTTTTTCCCCATAAATATCACATGACTTTATCTATAGTGCAATACATAACAGTCACTACACCTTCACTTCGCTATTAGGGACACACACTTCAGGACACACTATATCGTCGATAATGTGTACACTATTTCACTCATTCAACCAATAAATACCTCGTTATAGTCGGAGTCAATGATAGTCCAAACGTCACGTCAATTGCCGCGCATTTAATCACCGATTAATGTATTAATGGATTAATTGAATGCATTTTTCGCACAATTCTCTCAACACTTAATGTCTTCGCATTTAATAGTCGTTTGAATTACGTTTAAATTGCGTTCAAAACCAAAACACAATCTCTTGTGTGAAATACGAGTCAAACTAATTGTGGAATGAATTAAAACTGAAATCAAATCAACAATTGATAGCAATTAAGGCATTGATTGGCATTCAGTGTCTGTTTTGTCCACAAACCAAATGCAAAGTGTGGGCAACCCTTACATAATGTTTATGTTTTCAATCAATACCATATGGAAAGGCACCGAATGTGGCGTACATTGCATTCAATGCGCATTCATAGAGACATTGGTCGCAAAGTATAGCCCTTTTCATATGGAAATCACGTTTAAAGGGAACCAATGAGAGCACAGTTGGATTGAATCAACAAAACCTTATGAGTCCTCCCAATGAGAAGGCAAACATAGGGACCGTTTAGACCATTCAATCCATTCATTATTTAATTGTTATTTCAATATATCTTACCTTTGATTCGATGGTTAGTTCACGAAATGCTTTAGTTTTACAATTTGAACGATAATTCACTGAATAGTGCACTGAATATACGTTTAGTGAACGAAAA